>SKCR01019534.1:0-145440 GCA_019454045.1 Zanthoxylum bungeanum | reverse complement strand
GTATCAAATGTCACATGCTAGCCAACCAGAAACAACAACATAGCGTCATCAGTTTCGGGAATGAATCCCATAGGACGAAGCCCGAATTATCAGCAGTCTTCGGGAATAATCCCAAGGTCGAGGACCACATCATCAGTGTTTTGGAATGAATCCGGGAGTGAATCCCAGGGTCGAGACCCACATCGTAAGAGTTTTGGAATGAATCTGGGAATGAATCCCAGGGTCGAGGCCCACATCATCAGAGTTTTGGAATGAATCCCAGGGTCGAGGCCTACATCAGCAGAGTTTTGGAATGAATCCCAGGGTCGAGGCCCACATCGTCAGAGTTTTGGAATGAATCCGGGAATGAATCCCAGGTTCGAGGCCCATATCATCAGATTTTTGGAATGAATCCCAGGGTCGAGGCCCACATCAGCGGAGTTTTGGAATGAATCCAGTAATGAATCCCAGGGTCGAGGTCCACATCGTCGGAGTTTTGGAATGAATCCGATAATGAATCCCAGGGTCGAGGCCCACATCGTCAGAATTTTGGAATGAATCCCTGGGTCGAGGCCCACATTACCAACAATTTCGGGAATGAATCACAGGGTCGAGGCCAACGTTATCAGCGGTTTCGGGAATGAATCCCATGTTCAAGGCCTACGTGGTCAGCAGTTTCAGGAATGAATCCCAAGGTCGAGGCCCACGTTCTCAGCAGTTTCGGGAATGAATCCCAGGGTCGAGGCCCACGTTATCAGCAGTTTCGGGAAAGGGTCGAGCCCCACGTGTCAGCAGTTTCGGGAATGAATCACAGGGTCGAGGCATGCGTTATCAGCAGTTTCGGGAATGAATCCCAGGGTCGAGGCCCACATTGTCAGCGGTTTCAGGAATGAATCCCAGGGTCGAGGCCCACGTTCTCAGCAGTTGGGAATGAGTCTCAGAGTCGAGGCGCACACATCGGTATCAGTTTTGGGGATGAGTCCCAGGGTCGAGGTCCACATCAGTATCCGTCTGGGGGTGAGGCCCACATCGGTATCAGTTTGGGGCGAGGCCCACGTCAGTATCAGTTTTTAGGGCGAGGCCCACATCAGTACCAGTTTAGGGTCGAGGACCCACTACATCATCAGTTTGAGGGCGAGGCCTACATTATCAGCGGTATGGGGATGCGTCCCAGGGTCGAGGCCCCTGTTGTCAGTTGCAGTTTCGGGATGCGTCCCAAGGTCGAGGTCCCACTACATCATCAGTTATAGTTTCGGGATGCGTCCCAGGGTCGAGGACCCACTACATCATCAGTTTGAGGTCGAGACCCACATTGTCAACGGTATTGGGATGCGTCTCTGGGTCGATACGTCCCCGTTGTCGGTTGCAGTTTCGGGATGCGTTGCAGGGTCGAAGGCCCACTGGATCATCAGTTGTAGTTTCGGGATGCATCCCAGGGTCGAGGACCCACTACATCATCAGTTTGAGGGCGAGGCCCACATTGTCAACGGTATTGGGATGCGTCCCAGGGTCGAGATTCCCCTGATGTCAGTTGCAGTTCCGGGATGCGTCCTAGGGTCGAGAGGGCCCACTGCATCATCAGCACAGTTCAAGAATGAACTAGCCAAGAATGGCACTCCGAGAATGGAGCATAATTCGAGAATGAACTAGCTAGGAATGGCACTCCGAGAATGGAGCATAGTTCGAGAATGAACAAGCCGAGAATGGCACTCCGAGAATGGAGCACGGTTCAAGATGAACAAGCCGGGAATGGCACTCCGAGAATGGAGCATAGTTTGAGAATGAACAAGTCAAAAATGGTACTCCAAGAATGGATCACGGTTCGGGAATGGACCACCTCACAGTAACGGTTCGGGAATGAACCACCTCACAGAGTAACGGTTCGGGAATGGACCACCTCACAGAGTAACGGTTCGGGAATGGACCACCTCACATAGTAACGTTTCAGGAATGGACCATGTCAGAGCATGGTTCGATAAAGAACCATCACATTATCAGTATCAGTCTTGCCAGGTATGGCACTCTGGGGGCGAGGCCCACATCAGCATCAGTAGCAGTCTTGCCATGTATGGCACTCTGGGGGCGAGGCCCACATCATTATCCGTAGTAGTATGGCCGAGTATGACACTTTGGGGGCGAGGCCCACATCATTATCAGTATCAGTCTGGCCGGGTATGGCACTCTAGGGGCGAAGCCCACATCAAACATCATTATCAGTTTTGCCGGGTATGGCACTCCGGGTATGGAGACATCAGTTTCAGTTTTGCCGGGTATGGCACTCCGGGTATGGAGACATCAGTTTCAGTTTTGCCGGGTATGGCACTCTGGGTATGGAGACATCAGTATCAGTTTTGCCAAGTATGGCACTCCGGGTATGGAGACACAGCATCAGTTTTGCCAGGTACGGCACTCCAGGTATGGATATATCACTGTGACACTCTAGGTATGGAGACGTAACTGTGACACCCTAGGTATGGGGTTTAGCACGCCAGGTACGGCACTCAGACACAACTGCAACACTCTAGGTATGGAGACGTAATCGCTACACCCTAGGTACGGGGTTTAGCACGCTAGGTACGGCACTCAGGCACAACTGCGACACTCTAGGTATGGAGACACAACCGCGACACCCTAGGTACGGGGTTTAGCACGCCAGGTACGGTACTCAGACACAACTGCGACACTCTAGGTATGGAGACGCAATCGCGACACCCTAGGTATAGGGTTTAGCACACCAGGTACGGCACTCAGACACAACTGTGACACTCTATGTATGGAGACGCAACCGCGACACCCTAGGTACGGGGTTTAGCACGTCAGGTACGGCACTCAGACACAACTGTGACACTCTAGGTATGGAGACGCAATCGCGACACCCTAGGTGCGGGGTTTAGCACAATCAAATCAACTCAGAGCAACTGGCAAGTCAAGTGGCAACTAGCGAGCCAGGTAAGTAAAAATGCATTGCACGTACTTTGATAGGATTGTCATTGTCACACACTGCCCAAGTCCCATCAAAGTGGGGGCGACTGTAGGCACTGGATTTTTGCATATAAGTCCTGATGATGAGTCTCGTATGGAGACACTACCTCTTTAATTGTGTCTGCCCCTTACGAAGCACATATCGGATCTCTGGTAACTAGTCTCTATAATCGAATAATCATGACCTAGTCATATTATCCCGATGACTGCAGTACTAAAGAGTACAAGTTCCGTATCCTATCTGATCATCATCTCCATATGACTGGAGTGATACTTCCATCTTGACATCACACCCAATACACTACGATTATCAGTATATTCAAAAGAGGCGTACACAGAACCTGTTAAAGCCCCGGACGACCAAAACCAAAGTATACTGATTGTCGCAAGTATTAGCGATGCAAGTCTCAGGTTAAGACCAAATACACCTACCCTGATTCGGACTCCCATAGACACATAGTCATACTACCAATGGAATTCCGAGGGGTCTATCCAGAGTGAAACTGTTCCCGTACCATCGGTAAATACAACCTCCTATCATATTTGCATAAGTATCCAATACTTAAATATATGAGAACTATGCCATTATGCTCCCACAACGCGCACAAGTGCAATACTAGTCTATTATGCATTATCGATGTCCAGTCTCGATAATACTACGACTAGGGATATTTAATGATTAAACCTTAGTGGATTAATAATGTCTCATGTCTTATTAATCTGGAACTAATCATATGTACTTTTATCATTTATATATCTTGGTAATCCAATTACAAATGATAAAAGAGCAATTTCCTTTGTCACATAGTTAATTTGTACAACAACACCATGTTCTGTACAAATAGTGATGTTATGGGTCATAATTGTCCAACAGAGACGTCATGGTTTCCTTGAAGTTCTTCGTTCTCCTCTCTTGATATTTTTTTATGGCTTTTTGTTGTGTGTTTCTCTTTTGTTTCTCTATATTTTTCTCCTATTTTTCTCTTTTTTTAGGGTTTCGATGAAGTTGGGTTTATATAGAAAAGTTATAAAGTCCTTATGTACATCAAAATATGTCAAAATCAGGATTTTGGACGTTCGGGCGCTGCGACGCTGGTGTTTAGGCGCTGAGGTGCCAATATTGCTGGTTTTGTACGGAACATAGGAACTGGGGCGCATCGCAACACAGGTGATGGGCGCATCGCAATGCGCGCCTTGCTATGCTGGTTTTTGTTTTCTTCATTTCCGCTCTTCCCGCGTGCTTCCGATGCGTCCGTAATGTCCCAAAACACACGTAATTGATCCAAACTTCATATTTCATTACTCCTAATAACAAAGCACAAAAAAATCTAATTAAGATTAAATATAAGATAATTAAGCTGAATTAGTGATGTTTAAAGTACACTTTCATGCACTTATCACCGACCCAGAACTACAAAAGCTAAAAAAACATATGAAGGCGATGGCCTAGAAGATGAAAGGGAAGCATGAGGATTTTTTGGATTATAATGCCATGGCCTTTGAGGAACAACGACCCACTCAAATTAAAATGCCCGGAATGGTAAAGTTTAATGGGAAAGGGGATCCGAAGGCACATCTCTGTCAACATGTGTCATTGATGAGTGCAACTGGACTATCCAAAAGTCAAGTACAGAAGATGTTTGAGATGACATTAGAGGGAGCGTCTATGGTATGGTATCATGGTTTTGAGAAGAAAATAATGGATGATTGGAGAGCTTTGGCCGAGGCCTTTCTAACTCAATATATCACAGACATGGAGATTGATGTATTGCTCTGTGACTTCGAAAACATTTAACAGAAATAATAAGAAATCTTCAAAGAGTATGTTGTTGGGGCGGATGTGGGACCCCTAGGGTCGAATCTGTGCTCCATCCAGCGAAAGTGGGTCTAACCCAAGGATATCAGAGACATGAGTTTTTTAAAATTATTTAATAGGATACTATATTTTGTTATGAGTCCGTAGGAAAAAATAGGGACTATATCGGAGTTCGGAAACTCCAGAATGGGGAAAATAAATTTTCAGCGCTCATTGGCAGTAGTTGTCGGTGTGTCGCGACGCTCGGGCTTGGGAGTCACAATGTCCAATCTGTGAATGATCAGCTTCGTGATGCGCAATGGTAAGTGTCGTGACTCCTGAAGCTCTAAGAGCTTAGTGTCGCGATGCTAGAGATCAATGTTGCGACGCTGCCCTATGTAAAATATTGGCAGAGAGCGTTTTTTGTATTTAATTCAATTCTAAACACTTCCAATTTTCTCCAAACACTTTACTACACCTAAAATTCCAATTTTAACATAAAAACCAACATCAACACATGTAATACAACAAACATACAAGTATTCTCAATACATAAATGAATTTTTTTGAATCAAAACATAAACCAAAATAGAATCCCACAATAAAGTGACTCATGAAAAATTCTAGGTCACTCAAAGGTGGTCAATTGATTCTAAAATTGTAGCCAAAACTCCAAGCTATCATCTAGAGTTCCAAAAATTCTAATTTTATGTTTCATGTCCAATATGATCATTTTGACCCAATTACAAGCATATTGTGTTTTTACTTCCAAAGCATATGTACACAATTAATTAGCCAAATTTCAACATCAAACTATGTTATTTTGTATCCAATACATAATTCATCACTATATGTTATGGAGAAATTCCAAAGCTAGCAAGTTTGATTTCAAGCTCCAATCTTTTTCTCCTTGTTGTTGTAGAGAATTCTCAAAGCTAGCAAGCTTTGTTCCAATATCTAATCTTCTTCTCATTGCTGGAATGTTGTAGAGAACTTCCAAAGCTTCTCTAAACACTTCTTTTACTTAGGCTAATATCTCTAATTCTTGCTTGTTTTTTGACGAGGAGCTCACTTGGATGATTAGGCCAAGAAAACCACACGCAACGGATACAACCCCAAGAATCGCGAATTTGATTTTGTAGGAATAAAACCATTCCAATGCCACAAAGAAGACTCACAAAGAACTTGTCTTTGAGAACCCTTAAGATGATGCCTTGTTGTGTTCTGTTAACACGGAGACACCACTAAGGTTACCACACCTTAAATAAGTCATATTGCGTGAAATACAAGGAATCTCTCCCTTAAGTAATTTCGACCATAGTCAAGCTTTCAAAATGAAGCAAATTTTGAAAATAGTGATTATTTTTATTAAGGAAGACAAGTTTCAATATATAGTACAAGGTAAGTTATTAAAAATGCCCTTAAAAGTAAAAGGAAACTTAACAAAGTCACAAAAGTGGTTGGCAATATTACCAAAGTCAACAAAAGTGCTTTGCAAGCTTACCAAATTCAAAAAAAAGTGGTTGGCACTAATAAAAATGTTCAAAGTAAAATGTTAACAAAGGCAAAAAAATCAACAAAGGTTGCAAGCTTTTTCCCAAAATGATCAAACTATCCCATTTGCACAAAAACCTCAAAATTTTGTGGGCCTCATGTAACAATGCCCCAAATGTTATGTCTCAAGCGCATTAATCCGTGTGTAACTCGAATACTTAGTGTTGGACTTTATTTGGATTCATTCGTCAAAAAAGGTATTTGACTTTAGAATTACTGGTGTGTTGATCTGGTATGACTTGGGTAAAGTGGAATAGCTTTGGAACCCCTATATTGAAGCCCTCATATAATGCCAATGTGCCTCCGAGATGTCGGTTGTATTTCACCATATAACTTTGAGCTAATCCCGTAATTATTTCTCTGATCCTTTTGGCTTTTTGTCTTGTGATTGGCATTTTTTGGTATTTGCAATGGCTTCATTATGTTGTTGGCCATGTCCTTTAATGCTCCATGTGTGGCTTGGATCATATTATTTTAGCTTTCACAAGCTTGATGAAAAATTACTCAAGCTTGCCTTTTATAGCAAAACTTATGTAATTTTTAATTAATAAAAGTTCTAATCAACTTTATGTGTGCTTAATCCAATTTATCCAAATATGTATAATTAGGTGTGATTAATCAACTTTGTCTATCACTTTGATTTAATGCAATTAAATCAAGATAAAGTTTAATTAATGGATTAGTTGTATGTCTACCACTTTGATTTAATCCAATTAAATCAAGCCAAAAATACTTATTATTACATATTTGTAATTACCAAAATATACTCCAATAGTAGAGATATTTATAAAATTACAACAAAACCCTTGTGTGATTTTGGATTAATCCAATTAATCAAATTGGATCAAAGTAAATAACTAATGTTATCTAATAACACTTAATTATTTTAGTTGATAATTATAATATCAAATATTATTTATTATAAAAAATTATTGGTTGCCCAAGTGATCAACGAGTACACTTCATATTGTGGGACTCTCTAAGTCTAGACACGTTCGTTATATAAGCCTAAATTATATGTACGTAATTCGACCACCTCCGAATTTGCGAATAACACGAATGACCTTTCTGAACTACACAAGCTGAGGTCATCACATATGTTTAACAATCCATTCGTTGTAGGCTATCAGAGTTATGCTTAGGAAACATAGATTACACAGTCAAGTTTTCGAGATGCACATCTCATATCGGCATATCCACGATTCTTTACAACTAATCAGAACTAGACCCGGCCACGGTTCCAGTTCGGAACAGAAACCAAATCGGAACTGAACCGGATGGAACCCGTAAGGTTACGATTCCATAAAATTTGGAACCGTAACCTTAAGGTTCGGTTCGGTTCCGGTTTTGGAACCGCAGAACTGAATAAAAAATTTTTATTTTTTCCCTTTAAAATAGAGAACCGAATTTTTTGGTTCGGTTCCAGTTCGATTCGGTTATGCGATTCCAAAAAGCTACAATTGTAGAACCAAACGGTTCGGTTCAGGAACCGAACCGAACTGTGGCCACCTCTAATTAGAACACCATTTATCATATATGCGATCCACCCTAGGTGATCGACTTTGGTCAAAGTTTTAAGAATCGTGACGTAGTCACATCGATACCTAAACCCCTTATGGTACACATAGGGAACGACGGATCCTATGTTGATATGCACTTGATTAACGAGTGCATCGATCCACACCCAACGAACATCTAGCAATCAGACCATGAAAGGTCTCTAACATATATGGAATCAAAGTATGGAGGATCACACACAAAATCAATGTTATCCTATAGTCAAAGGATTACATATGCTACTCGACTCGAGGAGATTCCTATTGACGATGATGTGTACTTCTAACTATTAGGAATCACCTGTGATTCATTTAGTATTTCCTGCAATGAATACCCATATGTCTATATGAGCTTCCCTTGCTCATGGTACATCGGGTTAAACTATTGGAACTCCAATTCCAATAAAAGATATTTGCTAGTCTTTTAGGTTATAGGAATTCGATCGTTTTCCAAAATCATTAACTAGGAATATTTTACTTTAAGAATAGTTTATAGTAGTAATATTATCACAATGTTGGACAACCAGTATCCAGTATTACAACAGTACTGTTCTAAGGTCGATGTTATTCTTAGTATATTTATACATCAAACTAATATGAATAATGACATTACCATTAATAAGGTTGAAATGACAATGTATTTATTTTAATAATAAATAATAAAATATAATGTACAATACATTATTCGAATTGACACTCCAAGCACTAACTCCAATAAACTCTCACTTGCTTAGTGTCAATCCATATGGTACCGAAGTCCCATTTCCTCCACATGTTTATCGAATAACTTAGGAGGTAAGCCCTTAGTAAGTGGGTCTGCTATGTTTTCTTGTCCTTGAACCTTCAAGACCACTATGTTTTTTCGTTCAATAATCTCACTAATCATGCGATATTTCATTTCCACGTGTTTAGACTTGGAATGTACTCTCGGCTCCTTAGCCTACGCAATGGTTCCTCTGTTATCACAGTACAGTGGGATCGAATCTGTAATACTATACACAATGCCAAGTTCTGTGATAAAATTTCCAATCCAGTCATAAAATTTCCAATCTAGACAACTTCTTTAGCAACTTCTAAAGCTGCTATAAATTCTACTTCAGTGATGGAATCGGCTGTTGAGCCTTGCTTTGAAAATCGCCAACTAACTATACAACCATTAAGGGTAAATATGTATCTGGATGTAGACTTTCTATCATATGTATCTCCCTGGAAGTCGAAGTTTGTATAACCCTTAACTTGTAGCTCATCTTCTCCATATATGAGAAACTTATCCTCAGTAACCTTACGATATTTCAGGATATGTTTCATGGATGTTCAATAATCATTACCCGGATCAGAATGATATCGGCTAGTCACACTGACGCCGAAAATAATGTCAGGTCTTGTACATAGCATATCATACATAATGCTTCCATTACAAGAAGCATATGGCAAGTTAGACATTATAACTATTTCTCCCTCAGTTTGAGGTGCCATTCTCTTCGAAAGATGTTTGCCGTATCGGAAAGGTACATTTACTGCTTTGCTGTTGGTAAAACCATACCTTTCTAATATTTTATCTTTGTACGTGGATTGCGATAACCCTATAAGTTTCATAACTCTATCCCAATAGAGCCTTATACCCAATATATAGGAAGCTTCACCCATGTCTTTCATAAATAAGTTCTTGCAAAGGTAGGCTTTCATAATTTGCAACAATCTTATATCATTCCCAATAATAAGGATATCGTCTACATACAATACAAGGAATACTATCATGCTCCCACTAACTTTCTTACAAACACACGGTTCTTCTTCATTCTTGATGAATCCAGATAATCTAATTATCTTATCAAAATGACGATTGCATCTTCGAGATGCCTGTTTAAGTCCATAAATAGACTTCTGGAGCTTACAACCCAAATTTGAAGTCTCATTGGATACGAAACCCTCTAGTTGTTCTATATAGATATCCTCATCGAGGAGTCCATTTACGAAAGCGGTTTTCATATCCATCTACCATATCTCATAGTCATGATATGCAGTAATGGCTGAGAGAATCCTAATGGAATTTAGCATGGCTATTGGTGAAAAGGTTTCCTCATAATCAATCTCAGGACGTTGAGTGTAACCTTTCACTACCAGTCGGGACTTAAAGGTTTCCACATTTCCATCGAGCCCTCGCTTCCTCTTATAAACCCATTTACAACCAATAGGTTTAAATCCTTCAAGAAGTTCAAC
The DNA here is from genome assembly GCA_019454045.1 of Zanthoxylum bungeanum. Taxonomy (NCBI): domain Eukaryota; kingdom Viridiplantae; phylum Streptophyta; class Magnoliopsida; order Sapindales; family Rutaceae; genus Zanthoxylum; species Zanthoxylum bungeanum. Next base: position 135,354 of record SKCR01019534.1, on the reverse strand, counting down.
TAAGTCCCAGACTTGTTTGTCATACATATAATCCATTTCAAATTTCATGGCTTCCTGTCATTTTCCCAAATTGATATCCAATATCGCCTCTTTATACGTAGTCGGATCTGTTTTCTCCAAGAGAAGAACATCAAGACTCGCATCAAACGTTAAAAACAGCCTCTCATGAGGCCTTGATATTCTATTCGACTTATGTAGAACCTGTGTTGTAGAACTTTCACCTAATTAGATCTCTCGTTCCATCTCAGATTCCTTAATGTTGGGATCAAACTCATCGAGTTCATTCTTTCTATAATTTCCACTTTCTTTCAAAAATTCATTTTCAAGAAAAGTGGCAAAACGAGCAACAAATACATCTCGTTGCTCAGAATCGTAGAATTAATATCCCAAAGAATTTTCAAGATATCCAACGAACCTATATTTATACCCTCTGGGTGCTAGTTTATCCCGCTTCATAACTCTAACGTATGCATGACAACCTCAAATCTTTAAATATCTAAGATTTGGATTCTACTGAACCATATTTGATATGGGGTCGTAGAAACAATTATCGATGGTATTTTTTTTAAGTATGTAGGCAGCAGTAAGCAAAGTGTAACCCCAAAGATAATATGGAAGATTTGTATAGCTCATCATAGATCGTACCATATCCAATAAAGTATGATTTCTCTGCTCATACACACATTTGTGTTGAGGAGTTTCTGGTGGGCTTTATTGGGCGAGAATCACATTCTCCCTTAAATAATTTCTAAATTCGTCGCTTATGAATTCACCACCTCGATCTGATCAAAGGCACTTAATGAATTTCCCGGTTTGTTTTTCTACCTCGTTTCAGAATATTTGGAATTTTTCAAATGTTTTGATTTATGTCTTATCAGATAGACATATCCATATCTTGACTTATCGTCCGTAAAAGTCACGAAGTATATTGAACCATCACGAGCGACATGATTTAATGGACCACACACATCACTATATATTAGATCCAATAAATATTCAACACGGTGTCTAACACCAAGAATTGGGGCCTTTGTCATTTTCCTTTAGATACATAACTCACAAATTGGATAAGTATCTAAGGTAAGATCTTCTATCAAACCATCCTCAACCAATTTTGATAGACGTCTAACACCTATGTGACTCAATCTCATATGCCATAATTCAGTATTATTTAATTCAGATCTTTTACTTGTTTTTTCCTCTATATTAAAGACATTTCGATATGTTTCCAAAATCTAATGACTGTTAGATAAAAAACATTCATATATCAAATAGTTGTCTTTATCATATAAACATAAAACACTATATTTAATATTTATTTTATATCCCTCTTTATCCAATATCGATAACAATATTATATGTCTAATAAGAGAGGGTATATAATAACAGTCATGTAAAATTAATTTACATCTATTAGGGAGATGAAGAATAATTGTTCATATGACATTGACATCCAATGTCTTGTCATTCCCAACACTAAACTGGATCTCCCATTTGTTCCGCCTTCTTTTAACATCCATGACCTGTATGGAGTTGCAAATATGAGTGGGACAGCCGGTGTCTAACATACATCCACTATTTGCATCTAAGGATAATGAGATGTCAATAATAGGAAAAAAAACAAAGCGTACTCGAGGGTCTTGCCTTTCCTTTCAGCTCTGGACAATCTTTCTTCCAGTGTCCAGACTTCCTGCAATGTAGACATGCGTCACGAGCTATATGTGGTCTTGCAGTTTTGTGCTTCTTGGAGTTTCCCTTTGATATCTTCTTCTTTCCCATTTTGATTTTCTTCGAATTTCTTTGAATAGCTTTCTCCACCATGGAGGTACAAAGTAGGATTATATTTCTTCAAATCTTGTTCCTTCGTGCGTAAACTTTTATGACGTTCTTCATAACTAGCTTGTATCGAATGCATATGAAAATTTAACACAAAGCCAGCGTAAGTACCAAACAAATAAGATAGAATTAAATTTCGGCCTAGCCATTCATCGATCATTGTCGTTCAAAATATCAGATCTAGTCTATCATGTTCAAAATATGAATGTTAACCGCTCCTCCATCCTGGAGCGTCGCATGGAACAATTCCTTAGATCTCTGATATATTTCAATTTCTTAATTCGCATCGTATAACTCCTTGAGTGTTCTCATAATGCTCTAAACATCAGGTATCTCAATGTTATATCTGAGAAAATCTGGAACCATCAATCTTAAAATGTAAGATTTCACCCTTAGGTTATTATACTTCCAATTTTCAAAAGTCTCACGCTCTTCGAGAGTGGAATCATGATCGATTTCAACATGTAATGGATTGAGCGTCATCCAAGACAAGGCATATGGTCATTTCCCATTCAAAATAGTTCTTGGCTCATTTCAATTTATTAGAATCCAAAAGTCACACAAATGAATTTACGACAGCTATCTACAAGATAATAATTAAACACTAGCATAATATTTTTAATTTCAATATAAAGACACTTATATGATTATGGATTTTAAATCTGTTAGTACCATCTCATTACTTTACGTAATTTCATAATCTCCCTTAACGGAAAATTAGAAATTTGAAAATCAAAATCTCATAGTGAGAAGTAGAGCCTTCATAAAATCATAAGGTAGACCTCCAAGGTCAATCACATTCATGTGATTCCTAAGTTTGGTCCTAGACTGTTTCTTATCCTCATAATAATGATGATATTAGATTAAGACGTGTACCAAGTGTATACTTTTCAATGTGCACTAATGAGCTTCATAAGTACACCCTCACAATAATGACAGTATTGGGTGACTACGTCAACTCTTCACACTACATCTAATGTTTTATCAGAGAGACCTTAGTTCCGACCACTTATACCCTCACAATACTGACAGTATTGGGCATAAGTAATAAGAACTCATTCATCTCTGTATTGATAAGACGGACCATCCAATAATACTCTAACATTATTAATACAATTACTTAAAAGTAATCACCTAATCATGGGAGATTTATACAATCAAGTCATTAACATGATTGGGTTAAAATAAAAATTTTAATTTAAAACATGCAATGCATATCCAATATGACTTATGCATAATTAAATTAAAATTATAGAAGCATAGATTCAAAAATATGTAAAACATGCAACATGTGTTGTCTGGTTAAAACCTGCGCTGATACTATTCTGTTGGGGGCGGATGTGGGACCCCTAGGGTTGGATCTGTGCCTTGTCCAGTGAAAGTTGGTCTGATCCATGGATATCAAGGTAGGTGTATTTTTAAATTATTTTATATAATACTATATTCCGTTACAAGTCCTTAGGAAAAAACATGGACCAAATCCGAGTCCAGAAACTCTGGAACGGAGAAAATGAAGTTTCAGTGCTCATTGGCAGTAGTTGTCGGCGTGTTACAACGCTCGGGCATAGGAGTCGCAATGCCTAATCTACGAATGATCAGTATCGTGACACTGATCTCCAGCTATGTTATTATGTATCCAATACATAATTCATCACAATATGTCACATTAATGATAGCTCACTAATGAAAACATAGCTTTGGAGAATATCAAACTTACCTAGCAAGCTTGATTCCAAGATCCAATCTTCTTCTCCTTGTTGAAATATTGTGAAGAACTTCCAAAGCTAGCAAGCTTGGTTTCGAGATCTAATCTTTTCTCCTTGTTGTTGTAGAGAATTCCTAAAGTTAGCAAGTTTAGTTCAAAGATCCAATCTTTTTTTCATTGTTGAAATATTGTAGAGACCTACCAAAGCTTCTCGAACCACTTCTTTTACTTAGGCTAATATCTCTAATTCTTGCTTGTTTTAGCTTTCACAAGCTTGATTAAAAACTTACTCAAGCTTGCATTATATAACAAAACTTATACATTTTTAATTAATAAAAGTTCTAATCAACTTTTATGTGGGCTTAATACAATTTGTCCAAATATGTATAATTAGTTATGATTAATCACCTTTGTATTCCACTTTGATTTAATCCAATTAAATTAAGACAAAGTTTAATTAATGGATTAGTTGTATGTCTACCACTTTGATTTAATCCAATTAAATCAAGCCAAATACACCTATTATTACATGTTTGTAATTACCAAAATATCCTCCAATGGTAGAGATATTTATGAAATTACAACTAAGCCCTTGTGTGATTTTAGATTAGTCCAATTAATCCAATTGGGTCAAAGTAAATAATTAATGTTATCCAATTACATTTAATCATTTTAGTTGATAATTATAATATCAAATATTATTTATTATAAAAAATTATCGGCTACCCAAGTGCTCAACGAGTACACTTAATATTGTGGTATTCTCTAAGTCTTGACAAGTTCATCATATAAGCATAGCTTATATGTACACAATCCGGCCACCTCCGAATACGTGAAGAACACGAACGACTTTTCTGAACTATACAAGTCGAGGTCATCACATATGTTTAACAATCCCTCTGTCATAGGCTATCCGAGTTGTGCTTAGGAAACATAGATTACACCGTCAAGTTTCTTAGGCACACATCTCATGTCGACATGTCCACGATTCTTTACAACTAATTAGAATAATATTTATGATATATACGATCCACCATAGGTGATCGGCTTTGGCCAAAGTCTTAAGAATCTTAACTCACTCACATAGATACCTAAACCTCTTATGGTACAACATACGGGTCGGCAGATCCTATCTTGATACGTACTTGATTAACGCGTGCATCGGTCCACAACCAATGATCTAGTGGTCAGACCATGAAAGGTCTCTGACATATATGCTTCAACGTGATGATGATTAGACACAAAATTAATGCTATCCTATAGTTAAAATATCACATATGCTACTCGACTCGAGAAGATTCCTATTGAAAATGGTGTGTAGTTTCAACTATTAGGAATCACTTGTGAGTCCTTTAGTATTCGTTCCAATGAATACCCACATGTCTATACGAGCTTCCCTTACTCATGGTACATCGGGTTAAACCATTGGAGCTCCAATTCCAATACACTACATGTGCTAGTCTTCCAAGTTATAAGAATTTGACCGTATTCCAAAACCAATGACTAGGAATATTTTGCTTGAAGAATAATTTATAGCAGTAATACTATTCCAATGTTGGACCACCCAGTATCCAGTATTACTACATTACTGTTTTAAGGTCGATGTCATTCCTAAAATATTTATAAATCAAACTAACATGCATAATAACATTACCATTAATAAGATTGAAATGAAAATGTATTTATTTTATTAATAAATAATAAAATATAATGTACAATATAATATTTGGATTGACGCTCTTGAACATATGTGGACCGTTGGAGAAGCCAGCTCTTGAAGATGCAGACACGTCCTTCAGAAAACGACCAAATCAATATGATTATCAAAGATACCAAACCTTCGATTTATAACAAGCTGAAGAGGATGACTTCTATGATCTTCGATTTTTGACAATTGAAGGAAACTGTTATGGATATAGAAGAAAATGAAACGGAGAATAGAAAATTCTATAGCAATAAAAAGACTACAGAGGCACCTTCTAGCACCAAGGCCTATCTAGCTAAAATTACCGCTATAAGAAATATGAGGTTTTCCAACCTTGGCCGAATTTGTCAAAGGTGTTCGAGAAACTGAAGATGGGGGGCCTGCAAACATCCCTAGAACCTAAACTGTTACCAAACCCCGTTCCCCGCCATATCAACCTTGATCAATATTGTCACTTCCACCAACAAAAGGTGCATGATACTGAAAATTGTGCCTTACTCGGACATGAAATCCAAGACCTAATAGACACTTGTAAAATTTCTGACCCAAAAAAGAACCAACTTACTACCACCAGAAACCTCTACCAAATCACTAAATCGTACCACCACCCACATATATGATCAAATCTGGCCTACCTGAAGAATATGTCCTACAATCATTTGACCACCAGACCCATATCATGGGAGTATGGTATAGCAGTGATAGTGATGCTGGAGAATTTGATGACTTTTGGGAACATTTCTCGAGTAGTGATGAAAAATAAGTGAAAGGAATGACTAGAAGCTGGAGATTTTATGACAACACATCTGAGAAGGAAAAATGAGTAGCGGATGGAGAGGGAAAAAAAGAAAGGGATATGTGAAGGAAAAGAGAGAGAAGATAATATAGTGCTCCAACAGTTAAAGAACACTCGAGCATAGGTTAGCATATAGGGACTGTTGTACTCCTCTCAAGAACACATGAGGGCCATGGTGGAGACCCTTGAAAATATTATGGTACCTGCAGGCATGGACCCTACAGCCGTCATCCGATCTATTCTTAAAGAGAAGAAGCCAACTATCACATTTTCCGAGGAGGAGCTCCCAATGGAGGGGCGAAACCATAATCATCTGCTGTTCATCAAGGCCAAAGTAAAGGGTAAGAAGACCTCATTAATAATGGTGGATGATGGGTCTTCCATTAATATTTGCCAGTTAAATATATTGCCAAGGTTGGATATCTGGTCCGGCGATCTCATTCCATTTGACAAGATAATTAAAGGCCTAAAGGATAGTAAGCGAGGATTATAGGGCATTTTCACCACCGTGGTCAAAGTGGGCCCCATTAATTATAAAGTGGAGTTCGTTGTGTTAAATATTCCAACCACATTTTCGGTATTTTCGAGAAAGACGTGGTTTTATAAGATTGGGGGAGTCCCATCAACACTGTATCAAATAATCAAGTTCTTTTACAGAAGGGAGATTATCACTATAAGGACTGAGGCAAGCAATACCATAGCGACCTTAGAGAATCATTCATTCACAAGATTTCAAGTTACATCCATCTTTAAAGAATGGGTAGATCCCAAGATATCCAAGATTATAAAAAAGATGAATTATGACATTGTGCAGGGAGCACAAGGCCAAGAAGTTAGTATACTGCCAGACTTCAAGGAGCATACCACCAAGAGAGGGCTTGGATATCATTCCGATGACAAAGAGAGGCCAAAGGTTAGTGAGAATGAGATATGGTTGAATGATAGTTTTGTGAAGGCCAAACACCAAGGGGATCCAGAACCTAGCGAGGTCAATGGCGTCCATGTGCCAAGCTTCGAGATCTTTGCGGATGTAGTGGATTGGAATGGGATTTTGATGATTGAAAGAGAAATGGAAGAAAATAGTAAAAAGCCAGAACTGGAAAACAAGCAAAGAAGCATAGTGGGAAGAAAAGTTGCTCATGTTGGAAGAACTGATGATAGAAGACTCTGAGGAGGACTCCAATGCAGTAAAAGAGAGAGATTATGAATGACTCTATATACCTGAACTTTTTTGTTGTGATTTTGTTTCTATATTTAATAAGATGAATGGCTTTTCTTACTTATCTTATCTCTTTTCTTTTAGCATACATCATAATATGCATGACATGAGCATATTTGACATTAATTTAACTCAAACGGATGCATTTAATCTTGTTACATGTGAAAATCCTAAGAATATATTAATTACCAGTAAGGTTAACCTTGAAGAGAAAATAATTAGAGAGATTATTGACAAAATATGAAAAAAGTAATCGCCTGGTCCTACGAAGACATGCCCGGAATAGAAAAAAGTATAACACAGAACTTGATACCCACATATCCAATATGAGACCCGTAAAGTTGAAACTCTCGTAGAATGAGACCAGAATAGACTGAAAAGATAAGGGAAGAAGTGAAGAAACAAGTAGATGTGGGATTTTTAGAAATGGTAAAGTATCCAGAGTGGTTAGCAAACATCATGCCAGTACCGAAGAAAGATGGAAGGGTCAGAATGTGTGTGAACTACAAAGATCTCAATAAAGCCTGCCCAAGAGATAATTTCCCTCTACCGCACATAGACATGCTGGTGGATAGGGCTATTAGAGTTATGCTTGGAGCGTCAATTCGAATAATGTATTGTACATTATATTTTTTTCATTTATTAATAAAATAACTACTTTTTCACATTAATGGTAATTTATGTCATAATGCATATAAGTTTGTTATATAAAATGTTGAGAATGACATCGACCTTAGAATAGTCCTGTAGTAATATTAGACACTGGGTGGTCTGATATCGGGATAATATTACTATTATAAATATTCTTAAAGTACATATTCCTAGTTATTGGTTTCAGAATACAATTGAATTCTTATAACCTAGAAGACTAGCACATGTAGTATATTGGAATTGGACTTCCAATGGTTTAACCCGATATACCATAAGTAAAGGAAGCTCATATAGACATGTGGGTATCTGTTAGAGCGAATACTGAATGACTCACATATGATTTCTAATAGTTGGAAGTACACACCACTGTCAATAGGAATCTCCTCGAGTCAAGTAGCATATATGATATTTTGACTATAGGATAATATTAATTTTTTTGTCTAATCATCCACACTTTGATGCATATATGTCAAAGACCTTTCATGCTCTGACCGCTAGATATTTTTTAGGTGTAGACCGATGCACTTATTGGCCGAAGTCGATCAGCTAAGTGGATTGCATATATCAGAAATGGTGTTCAAAGAACCGTGGCCATGTCGACATGAGATGTGCACCTCGGAAACTTGATGGTGTAATCTATATTTCCTAAGCACAACTCGGATAGCCTATGACGGATGGATTGTTAAACATATTTGATAACCTCGACTTGTATAGTTCAGAAAGGTCATTGGTGTTCTTCGTAAATTCGGAGATGGCCGAATTGCGTATATATTAACTAGGCTTATATGACAAACATGTCTGCCTTAGAGAGTCCCACAATATAAAATGTACATGTTGAGCACTTGGGTAGCAGATAAAGTTTGATAATAAATAATATTTGATATTATAATTATCAATTAAAATAATTAATTTTTATTAGATAAAAATAATTATTTACTCTGACCCATTGGATTAATCCAAAATTACGCAAGAGCTTTGTTGTAATTTCATAAATATCTCTACCATGAAGGATATTTTGGTAATTATAAATATATAATAATAGGAATATTTGTCTTAATTTAATTGGATTAATAAAAGTAGTAGAGAAAGGTGATCAGTCATACCTAATTATACATATTTAGACAAAATGGATTAAGCCCATATAAAAGTTGATTAGAACTTTTATTAATTAAAAATTTCACAAGCTTCACTATAAAAGGCAAGTTTGAGCAAGTTGTTAAGCAAACAAACATTAACGCAAAAAAAAACATAAGAGAAATTAGCCTAAAGAAGTGTTTAGAGAAGCTTTGGAAGTTCTCTACATTTTTCAACAAGAATAAGAAGATTATATCTTTGGTTCAAGCTTACTAGGTAAGTTTGATCTTCTCTAATAGGCTATGTTTTTGTATTTGATAAATAACAATATAGGTTGAAGTTGAAATTAGGCTAATAAATTTATGTATGGATGCTTTGGAAGCATAAACACAATATGCTTATAATTAGGTCAAATATGTTCATATTGGACAAAGAACATAAAATTAGAGTTTTGAACTCTAGATGAAAGCTTGAAGCTATGCCTACTATTCTAAAATCACTTGACCACCTTTGAGTGATCTAAAATTGTTCATGAGTCATTTCATTGTGGGATTCTAATTTAATTTGTGTTGTGGATTCAAAATTTACGCTTGTACATATTTATAATAAAGTTAATTTTTTCTAAAAATATTTGATATTTTGAAAAAAATGATTTTGTTCTATAACATGTGTCGATATTGGTTTTGATGTTAAAATTAAATTTTAGGTGTTTAAAAGTGTTTTAAAAAGGTTGGAAAGGAATTAAGGTGAAAACTCCAATTTCCATCAGCTCAATGGAAAGAGAGCAAAGGAAAATCAAGAAATTAAAAAAATTAAAAAAAGAGGCGCTGCTACGGGCAATTAGCGCATAGTGCCCTCGCACTGTAGCGCTCGCGTCGCGCACATGTGCCCTGAATCTTATTTTTATCTTTTTTTGAGTTTCTGGATTCCGATTCAGCTCTAGTTTTTTTCCTATACACTCGTAATGGAATATAGTATTCCATTAAATTATTTAAAAATACAACTATGATTGATATCCATGGATTAGACCCACTTTCACTGCGGGGGGCACCGATCCGACCCTAGGGGTACCACATCCGCCGCCAACAAGTGCAGCCATGTCAAACATGTATTTGCACACAGATTGGTTCACTAGGTACAATCAGATATTCATGTCAGAGGAGGATAAAAATAAGATGGCTTTACCACATAATGAGGGACATACTGCTATAAGGTGATTCCTTTTAGACTCAATAATGTTGGGGCTACTTACCAAAGGAGGCTACCACATGTTAAATGATTTGATGCATAAGGAAGTCGAGGTATATGTGGATGATATGATGGTCAATTTACTCCAAGGGCTTTATTACAGTGTTGATGATTCATATAAGTTATGTAAGACACGTATAATAAAGATTGCAATTTTATTAATTAATGAAAATATTACAAATACATGTACATATAGCCCATCAGAAGTTGGGTATATGGCATTCCCTAACAGGTAGGGCATCAATGTGGATTCCCCACTAGGCCTGGTCAATCTGTAAAGAACGCAGCAAAATGGATTAGTTCAACCAAACAAGAAGTAGAAAAAGAAATGGAGCAGGGTCCAAAAGACATACCATATCCCATGTATGTCCATTCAGTCGGGCCCGATGTACTCCAATATCATGGGTTCCGAATAAACCCATGGTAGCAGCATCCCAGCGGGACAGACTGGGAAACACAACCTTATCCCAAGAGATCGGGAAGGGTCTTGCAAGAACGCCAAACTCATAAGCCCAAGCTTATGACAAATACAGAAAAATAATGTTAGTTTGTTACCGATTACAGTGGAAATTGAAATGAAGTAGAGTAGAAGTTGTATACCTCAATCAGAAAGTCGTAACCTTGGATGTACAAGCTACGGCGACACCCTCGATCTAACCTCAGGTAATTGGGTGTCAACGCAGGGGTACCCCAATCAAACTCCCGCACTATATCTAAATTACGGAGTGAAGAAAGAAGGCATTGATCTATTGAGCTTATAGCGTCGGTAAATAAGGTGCACCCGAACATGTGCAGCAGAAATAACCAAACTAGCTGGTCAACTTCCTACGCATCTTTTAGAGTCTTCCCATCCTAATAAGACCGTAACTTCTCGTAAGCAATGACTCTAAAGCGGACTCTCGGGAAGAACCTCAGTAAGTGATGAATATGCTTTGACTGAACTATAGGCAGGGAAAGGCTGCAGTCAAACTCTAAGAGCTGGCCCTCGCAGGAGATGCATGACATGTAGGTAAAATCTCCTTGAGTGGTAGTCATTTAACCCTCTGGTAGGTGAAACGTGTGGGTAGAATCCATCCATATCTCCACAAGGGCCTGCAACGCCCGCTTGTCATGTTTAAGGGAGCCAGACGAAATACAACTGATGAAATGTGTGAATTCTATAATATCTATTCGAGCCTGAACCTGTGGATAAGGCTTTTCATACTATTTTTGAACACTAATAAGGTTACCAATAGCCTTCAAATATGAGGCATCAAGTTGCAAAAAAACAAACATCAGATTAGTAGAAGGGGCAGAAAATAGCACAACAGTAGTAATACAAAACCTATGGACTGGCACGACACATGAGAGATTGGCCGGATATGGATGTTCAATTTCGTACGAGCGATCGGATATGTAAGGTATATCCGGCCAATTATGTAAGGTATACCCAGTCGGATATGTATTACAAACACAGTTTTTTTAAAATAGAATTTTCTAAGGACTAGATTACACATAGACTATGTTATAGATGCCAATTGAAGTCTAAAATTCCAGCCATATGTGTTTTGATTCTAGCGGATGTACACATATATTCAGATGGATATGCAATCATCACCGGCATGATATATGTGGAAAACTTTGAAAAATCATAATATTTGGGGTGAGTTTTGTCCTAAAAGAAGACAATGTGGGCAAATCTTACCCAAAGAATGGGTACTAATGTCGAGAAATGGGTGACTCACTCTAGAAAAATCAACATGAGACATGAAAGATCCTGCTAAAACAACCCAAGAATGAGAGTAGAATACCAGACAACATCGGAGGACTTGCGGGTTTATAGAGCTAAGAATGAAGCCTAGCGAGATCAAAGTATCTCAACACCGATCGAAGCATCAGAGGACTTGCAGGTCTATCAACTATGGGAGTTGGGAATAAAGTCTGGCGAGATTGAAGTATCTCAGCACCGATCGAGGCATCAGAGGACTTGTGGGTCTATCAACTATAAGAGAATGGAATGAAGTCCGGCGAGATCGAAGCATATCAAATTAGGCATCGACAAGCTGGAGGGTCTACTGGGCAGCAGCAGGTATAGTCAGGCGATACCAGACGAGCCAGGTAAATGAAAATGCATACATGAATTTGATAGGCATGTCACTGTCACACATGACACAAGCCTACCAAAGTAAAGGTGACTATAGACACTGTGTTTTAATGGCCCGATGATGAGTCTCTTGTAAGGGCACTGTATGAGAGTCAAGGAAGATTATAAGGTTTAAATATGAGATAGAAACCCTCGACATCCGGATGGATATAAACTATAAGCCCGGCCGAACATAGCCATCACCTCCGACCGGAGACACCTCCACATCCGCCCAGACGCATTTTCAGTTTTGCAGAATAGCCCAATCTCTATCATTTTTAGCCCATTTCCATAAACTCATATTCTTTCTAACTTAAACACTTTCCCCAATTATCTTTTTCCTTATTACCACCTTCCATAATTATAACTTTCCCTTCTAAAGAGATTGTTTCCCTCATAAACTAAGAAACCATCACTATAATAGGGGGGACCTTACACAAACAAGTGATCTTTGGCCAAGTTTGAATTCTAAATCTTCTTAACCGATCCTCAACAACAAAAAAATAGTGAAACACACTCACCCAACAGCAAAATAAAGACCTAAGATAATCTCTTGAATCACTTTAGTATATAAATCCAAAAATCAACCAAGACCGTCAAAAGTGTTCTCGAGGCTGAGATGCACCTAAGGTAAAACCTAAAAGCCCTTATCACTTAATTCTGCATTTACTGTTCTGACACGGTATATCCGGCCAAATACACCTTCACATCTGGTCAGACGTACACTAGTCATATATCGACTCCGGCCGTACATAGGCTACATCTGGCAACATGTTTTCATGTGGTATATAGGATGGAAATCTAGACGTACATTTTATAGTTGAATCCAAATGGACAGTAATGCGGTATGTATTTAGGATACAACTGTACATACCAAGGAAATGATGACTATTGATTTTGTTTGTTATTGCACATGTTATTTACTATTATATGGCACAACTTGGATTGTTTATTTGTTATTTATTATGTTGACATGTTTTCCTTATCATTTTATTATCGTTACATATATTCTTATGATAATGGATTACACTGCATATTTGGCCAGACTTTTAGTAAGCCCGGCCGAACATACATCTAAAAAGACGAATATGACCGGCCATTCCCATGTCCAGTCAACCATAGTTAATTTTGTTATTTCTTTTATTGCTATAACACTTCTCTCTGGATAATATATTTTGTTTTTAAGTTATGTTTGTACTTTTAGGTGTTTTAAATTAATTTGCATGATATTTGCATTATAAGGCATGGTGATATCTCTTTTCAAACCTTGATATTATACTGGCATCAGTAATGGATGATTCCAAACACAAACGAGATTAAGGTCGACCTTGCGAAGGGTGTAGTGCGGCCTTAAATTATTCTCAGTGTCTTATATTGGGTGGCGACTCCTTTATTCTCCGATTAATCCTCTGTGGGCTAATTGTACTCTCTACGAGCTGTGAGCTCAATAGTGTCATGGTCGCCGACGTCATAAGCATAGCGGAAAATCCTGCTTCACTCCTACAGGGAAGAAATTTGCTGAGAGGGAAGGGGAAAGTTATATTAGTGTTTAAACAATTTTAGGTTTTCTGTGGTGTCGTTTAAGCGAGGGAGTTTTGGAATTTTGATTTATAAAAAAGGAGGTTATTTTGATAATTACACAATAAAAGTGTAGTCTCGTGGCACTCAGTTTAGACATAAACATTTATTAGTTAAATAGGTTGCGGGTTAGAAACAAATTTGAATTATAAAAATTATTTTGAATTACACTCAAAAGGTATAATTAATTTATACTCCATATAATTTAATTTTTATTTTTTAATTTAAAATTTATTTTTTATGTAATTATTTTAAATTTGGCACTTGAGTAATATTTGGAATTATAAAATCATGAATTCTTGATAGAATTAATTCTGTCAAGCATTTCTTTTATTAATTTTTGATATAAATATTTTTCATCAAGACTTCTATCATTATTTCTTGACAAATAATTATATGTCACATATCTGTCATTATTTCTTGATAATTAATTTATTTGTCACATATGTGTCTTAAATTAATAACAGATTTAATATTTGTCATAAATCATCTATCAAGATAACATGTCTTTCTACTAGTACGACTTTTATTAAAAAATCCATTAGAATATAATCTTTAGTATTTAATCTATTGTCGATATGTTTCGATAAAAAAATAATTCAAAATTGACCCTTACATTTATAAGATAATAATAATTTCAAACAAACTATTTTCAAATATTCATTTTTTTCATGTGAACTCCAAATTACAATAGATAGAAATATAAATACACTTAACATTCAAACCTATTTTTTTCATTAGCAAACCTCTCTCAAATTCTGACTTACGTGGTGATAAAATTAGCTCCAAAGTTTTTGTGTCGCACGTACTTCACATTGACCTTTGTTATAGTCATATTTTTACCTCAGACACATTTGTGACTAAAAGTTACATTATGTGTACCTCAGTCATATTACTTATCATTAATCACATTAGTTACTCAGTTACATTAAGCATAGTCATAATAAAATTTTACATAAGTCACAAATATCTCAGATATAATCATATTTTTACCCACAGTTGTTAAGGCAGTTGTGGAATCCCTAGGGTCGGATCGGTGCCCCACACAGCGGAAATGGATCTAACCCATGGATATCAAGCATGAGTGTAATTTTATATTATTTAATGAAATACTATATTCCATTACGAGTGTATAGGAAAAAACCGGGGCTGAATCGGAGTCCGGAAACTCAAAAACGGAGAAAAATAAAATCAACGTGCGCCGCACGTACCATGCGCGCTACAGTGCGCGCACACACTGTTCGTGTTACAGTGCGCGCTACAGTGCTAGTCTTATAGGTTATAGGATTTCGACCGTATTCCAAAACCAACGACTAGGAATATATATATACTTTAAGAATAATTTACAATAGTAATAATTATCCCAATTTTGGACCACATAGTGTTCAGTATTACTACAAGACTATTCTAAGGTTGATGTCATTCTTAGCATATCTATATATCAATCTAATACGCATAATGACAATACCATTAATAAAGTATGAAATGAAAAATGTAGTTTTTTTATTAATAAATAATAAATGTACAATTCGGATTGATACTCCAAGCACCAACTCCATCAACAGTTACAATATGACTATCAGTTATGTGGCTAACAACTTAGTCATTGTTGTGCCTCAGTCACATTTATAACTTCAGTCATATTGATCACAGTCACAATTATAACATCAATTACATTATTGACTATCAGACACATTTGTGACCTCAATCACATTGTCACCATCAATCATATTGAGCACAGTCACAATTGTAACCTCATGTATATTATCAACCCTAAGTCACACTTGAGACTCCAGTCACATTACTTGACATATTGTGATTGTATTTTTTTTTTTCCAATAATCACAAAATGAATGTCGATTAGATGTGTGTCTTAGTGTTAATTGGTTTGGGCACAATCAAAATGTGACTATAATAGGCTTAATCCGCACATAAAAAACCAAAGAAGAATTAATAATTAGTGTGTATTTAAAATAAAAATATTTGTTCAAAATGAAATGCCCAAAGGGTAGATAATTAATTAAACATATATGGTCCTGTAAACTATTTTTTAAGTAAAAAAATTATCGTACGTGTGAATAATAACTTTTTTTCGCTTTATAAAAGTAAAATGTGGAAAAATTGGGTCAATTTTCTGTTGGACAAAATGACCCATAGCGTCACTATTTGCACATATCATTGTGTTGTTGTAGCAAATTAACTATGTGACAAGGAAATTGCACTCTCATCATTTGTGATTAGATCACCATAGATATATAAATGAAGAGAGGTCCCTATGATTAGTTCCTGGATTGAGAATGATATGAGACAGTATCAGTCCCCGAAGGATTAATCATTAAATATCCTTAGCCGGAGTATTATCGAGACTGGACATCGATAATGCGGAATATGCTAGTATTGCACTTGTGTGCGTTGTGAGGGCACAACGACATAGTTCTCATATATATAAGTATTGGATACTTATACAAGTGCGATAGGAGGTCGTGTTTCACCGATGGTACGGGAAACAGCTTCGCTCTCTGGATAGACCCCTCGGAATCCCATTGGTATTATGACTATGTGTCTATGGGAGGCCGAAATCAAGGTAGGTGTGTATAGTCTTAACCTGAGACTTACATCGCTAATACTTGCGATAATCGGTAGACTTTGGTCTTGGTGGTACAGGGCTTTAACCGGTTCTGCGTACACCACTTCTGGGTTTATCAGAGAGTCGTAGTGTATTGGGTGTGATGTCGAGACGGAAGTATCACTTCAGTCATAGTGGAGATGATGTCACGCAGGATACGGTACTAGTGCTCTTGAGTGTTGCGCAACCAATCGGGATATTGTGACCAGGTCATGAATATCCGATTATAGAGACTATGTTACCAGACATCCGATATGTGCTTCGGACGGGGTAGACACTTATCCAGCCCCAGCCCTAGCACGTGACTATCCGATACTAGGCCGATAGGCACAATACAATCGTATACTACGCTTGATACAGATCTTAAATATTCTTAAATGGATATGTCCGGAGAATTGGGTAGACTTAGTGCTTTGCTAGGAGTCGACCTTGTCTCGTAAATCGGTAAAACGTAGTACTTGGTACGTACGTGATTCGGATACTCCGACGACCGTATTTACTGCCAACTTATCCGGGGATCTCATGGGTCGCCTCCCGATAATCCACCGATGACGCACAACTCGCACTCTTGAATAATCTGGGATTATATAGAAGAGAGAGAAAATTAATCTAGGATTAATTACGGAGATATTTTATCTAGGATAAAATATCGTCTAGAGAGAGATAACGATTAATTTGGAATTAATCGGTAAATTAATATATTCGATATATTAAATGAAATTAGATTTCGAAGCGGAATTAAAATTAGATTTTAATTCGGGCGAACGAATTAATTTAGAATTAATTCGTTAGCGACGTGAATAGTGAATTCGCTAGGCGTAATCATTTAATTACGACGCGACGGAAAAATCGCTAATTTGGAATTAGCGAACCCAAGCCCGAGTGTGATTGCGAGCGCATTCGTATTTCGAATTCAAGTGCGGCATCGCAAGTCGCATCAGGCGTCAAATCAATCGTCACATCAAGCGTCAAATCAAAAGTCACTTTGAGTGATTGATTGATTGATTGATTGATTGATGGATTGACTTGCATCACATCACTTTATTAAAGTGACATGTGAATAGTTGATGTAAGTTGGTGTAATAGTGTTTGGAGGGAAAATCATTTACTTTTGGTTTTATTTAAATCAATTAAGTAATTGGTTTTATTATTTTTTCTTGGAAAATATATAAAGGCTTTTTGGAAAAGCTTTACCAATTTTTACACACAACTTTCTTCTCTCTCTTTTTCTCTCTTCTCCTCACGCCCAAAACAGAAAATGTGGACTGGTTTTGAAGCCAAAAATGGCGTGAGCAAAGGGAAGCAAGAGTGGTTTTTCATGGTGAGAAATCAAGTGCTAGCACACTTACGAGTCTTGCGAAGGTGGTAGGGAGGTTCGCCCATGAGCCGGGATCCGTTTGACGAAGCTTGGAGCTCCATTTCTCAACTCAATTTTCTGTTTTTGAAGGCAGTGGACTGCATCATTTGGGCGTCCTTGGCAGTGAGTTTTGTGGCTTCATTCGTCTTCAAATCGACTCAACCGATCGATGTGAGTATTCCGCTACCTCCGTTGATGTGTTCACACAATGTTTTCATGTCTTGTTTGATCTTGGGACCTAGATAATAACCAACAATGGCATCAAGAGCCTAGGTTCAAGCATGAAAAATGTAGGGCTTAAAATTGGGTATTTTGGATTTGAGCATGATTTTATGAAATTGGATGATTGAGCATGTTTAAATGTTGTTGTATTGAAGATTGATTTGATCAATTTCAAGAAAATGTGTTTGGAACAATTTTCCCCAATTTGATGGTGTTGGCCGAATATATATGGTATTGGAATTCTTGGAATTTTTCATTATTAATTCATTGGATGAGTTGTAATGAAGTAGGATGATGTTGATTTGAGGTGAATTGGATTAATTTCGAATTGAACAAAAACCCTAATACCTTCACCTGGCCGAATCTACATTGCCCTATATGTCTTGGATTTTTGATTTTATGACATTGGATGTGTATGAAATCATTTAGGATGTTGATTTAATGTCGATTGTGGAATTAATTGGATTGAATTCAAATCGAACAAAAATGCATCCCTTGTCCGAGACTAATGAAGCATGTAAATGGGTTTGATTTTTCAATTTGTGTGTTGGGCATATAATAATGAATTGAATATGATTAATTGGACTAATTTAGTGTTTTGGAAATGTTGATTTAGTTGATTAATCATGTAATGCACTTTAGGTAATTAAATTGCGGAATTGGATTCATGAAATTTAATTATTTAGGCTTAAATTGGATTTGGGCTTCTAATGTTGTATTTTGGCCTATTGG
The DNA here is from genome assembly GCA_019454045.1 of Zanthoxylum bungeanum. Taxonomy (NCBI): domain Eukaryota; kingdom Viridiplantae; phylum Streptophyta; class Magnoliopsida; order Sapindales; family Rutaceae; genus Zanthoxylum; species Zanthoxylum bungeanum. Next base: position 116,483 of record SKCR01019534.1, on the reverse strand, counting down.
GCTTGATTTTATCAAGTTGGGTTTAGGCCAAATGGATTGGATCCAATTGGGCCCAAAACCTTAACCATAAAGCCCAAATGCGACTAATGAACCTTTAAAGTTCAATTGGGCCTAATGGGCCAAGATTGATTTATGGGCTTATGGGGTAAATCCCGGATTGGACTTTGGTTATCGGTTTGACCCGAGTTGACCAAAAGTCCACGCCTTAAGAAATCAATTAAAAGCCCATTGGACTTTAATTGAATTGACGTTGGACGTTAATCGGTCTTTGAGACGCGTTACGATTAAATTTGGAATTTAAATCGTAAAAGGTTTATTAAATAAAAGTGTAATGTTTAATTTGGAATTGAATAGTGAATTAGTATTAAATACATGTTAAATTAGATTTAATGATGTAGTTTAATTTTATTCAAATTTGTACTTTGAGTACTTATTCGCAAAAACGAGTTTGACTCGAACAAAATCAAATCGTTGTTTGAACATTGGATGATCACTTAATTATCAGATTAATTAATTTGATTAGATTGATTGATAGCATGCTTATGTGTGTGAATACGTGGTTGTGTTGAATGAATAATGTATATCGGATGGATATTAGATGGGTGGGCAATTTTAGAAATTGTTGTAATAAATTTGATTTATTAAATTGGACCTGCGTGTCCAGCCTTATCACCTCTATTCTCTTTGTATTCTCTTCTCACCTATTCCCCTCCATGTAAATGAGGTTTCTTTAGAAGTGTAGTGTAACGGGTAGAAGTAATACAGTGCTAGCTTGAGTGAGAAAGGGAGAGATTTGATCTAGGATCAATGTGTTAAGTATCCATCCGCATATCATTATTATTTATTTTCATACTCGCTTTATTATGTATTTAGAATGCATGTTTAAGGGTGTATGATGATGAGACCTTAACAAAGATAATTAAATTGGTAGCCAATTTGCACGCGAAAAACCCTCGTTAAATATCAAGCGTTTATTTTCCTTCCATTGAGTGATTCTTGCTCAAGATCCGAGATTGGCAGGGGTTGTTGGCCAAAGTCAAGCCCTTGTCCGTCGAAGATGTGTTTTAATCACGAGGCTTTGTTCCATATCGGTGTCGTGTCCAAGTTGTGGTTTGTTGGCCAAAGTCAAGACCACTTCTTGTCCATTGACATTGATTACGAAGCTTCCATGTCAATGGGTCCGCGCTTGACTGGGATCACTAGGTTTGTTGTGCCAAAGCCAAGGCCTAGTTGATTCAGAGGAAAAAGGTTAGGGTATACATTCGATGTATAGGCATATATAAGATATATGTTTGGGACTTGGATGTCCACCTACTGGATCTAGGAGTTGGATGAGATCCAATTGATCTTCGAGATCTACCTAGTTAATTATCATACAATTTGTTGGCCAAAGTCAAGATTGTGTGATATTTAACGGGATCCTAGCCCACTAGGAAACACGGTTTCCCGAGTACTCGACAGAGGGTTAGAGGCTCGACGAAAAATAGTGGGAGGCAAGTATTGAATTTGCAACATTCGTTCGAATACTCGCTAAACGCGCTCATCTATATTTTACTCGTCATATTAATCAAAAGTATTAGTTGGACTAATATTTTATGTTGTTTTAAAAAAAATATATATATATAGTTGGACTATATACAAACTCATTCAATATATAGTTGATTTTATAATTGGATTATAGTAATCAATATAATTGAATTAAAATTATAGTTGATTAAATAATTGGATTATTGTAATCATTATAATAAATAGTACCTTATTAAAATTGATTAAATAGTTGGACTATTGAAATCAAGAAAGAATTGAAAAGTTGAATATTTAAAATATATAATCCTTGGATTAAATGTTTTAAATGATTTAATTTTCAATGGGAATTAATAATAGGTTAATTTATTTGATAAAATAACTTATTATGACTAGGCCCATAATTAAGCAAATAAGTAGAGCATAAAATCTTTGGAAGATTTATGTGATGATGACTTTAGTGCTTAATTTAATATACTTATCATAAATCTATCTTTAGATTTAAAAGTATTAAAATTGCAATTTATAATTCGGAGAATTATTGACTATTCTAGTGGAGAAAAGTCAAAGTTTGCAATTGGGCGTGTTGCACAAGGTGCACATCGTTTCGATATTCCGAAACCCAAGGCTTGGCCAAAGGTTTGTGAAATATTGAAAAGATAATTGACATATCCCAAAGTGACTACCATTTGGATATGGAAGACACGAAGGAATTAAAGAAAGGGCGAGGCTCTGACTTTAAAATATTTGTCAAAGTTATGTTCACTACTAGTATTGAAATTGGATTTTAAATACTTAGTGTGGTACATAAAATATATGTATTGATGTTCAGAATCCGCTATGAGCTGGATACTGACTTCAAGCCGAGATTTCTCTCTGCGAATCGGAAACGGGACGAAAGTCGCTGTTTCGACCGTAGATACCTAAGTTTAGGAACTACCCTTTGGGTATGTACTTAAATTAGGAACTGTTATAATGTAACTAGTTTGACTAGAGACATTATCTCTATATCAGTGTTTAATCCGTCTGGATAAACCTTTATATTCTAGAACACTAAGTGTTTTATTATATAAAGATGATACTGAGATAAACACATTAGATGTGAATAACAGAATTTATATTTTGAATATAATAAAATCTCAAACATATAAAATGACAAATAAATAGGTCAAATTGATTTGATCAATAGAGACTTATTTGTGGCATTGTTGTCTAGGACACAATTAAACGAGACTCGTATATCCACACTTTTGAAGAGTGGGTACTAGGACTGATTTGACTATTCAAATAAGGTCTGCGAATCTAGTTTATTAGGTAAAGTACCTAAAATACTATTTACTTGGTAATAGTAAAAGGGCCACCGATCTGTTAGCCCTATTCATGGTGAAGTAAGTGGGCCCATATCTAGCTAGGCTAGATGTGAACATGAATATTTGTGACCTTAACGGATGTGGCATCACGTTATGGTTATGTGTTTCTTTTGAAGAACACAAATCGGAAACTTTAGAGTTTCGACACGAAATAGAAAAACAGATCGGCTATAGTATTATTCCGCCACGGTAAGACCGTATTGGAAAATACTTAAGCAGTAAGTTTCATATGTACATGAAAGAGTACGGTATTCTTTCATATGAGGACTCCTCCCGAGACACGTCAGTTAGACGGTGTGTCCGAACTAAAACCGAATTTTGTTGGACATGATAAGGTTTATCACGAGTCGCTCTGAGCTACTGTTTCCTTCAATAGGATATGTATTAACAGTGCAAAACTTATTTAGAATAAGGTTCCATATAAATCTGTTTGACAGATATCATATAGGATATGAACAGGAAAGAAACGGGGTTTCTCATTCCTAATAATTTGGGTATGCCAGGCATAACGTTTGGATGATACCAAACTAAGAACCCAAATTGGATAAGTGCCAATATAGGTTATCCTAAGGGAAACCTTAAGTATAGTACTTATAAATCTCACATGAGAACAATGTGATTGTTGCTCACCATGCGGTTTTTCCTGAGAGGAATACCGATATGCAGTGGTCAGTGGGAGGATAGTGATACTCGATGAAAATCGGAGTAATACTGTTCAAGGCACGAAGTCCTTAATGGAACACAAATAGTTCATCAATGATGAATCTGTACCATTAATCTTCAAATACACAAGAACTTCGTAGATCGGATAGAGTCAGAAAACAACCTAGGGTATGGGTTTCTGATCTAACCTCATAAAGATGTCAATCTTATGAAGGTATATCCACCGACTACGTTTTGAGGAAGTGATACGAGGTATCGACTCCCTATTATGGCAAAGTGCCATGAGTCCGAAATGGATTCCATGTATAACAACTATTTTGGATACTAGTTGTTGTACCACAAGGCATTGTGCCTATTGGTACATTAAACGTCTTCAAGGAAGACATACATGGAAGGCAACATACCAACGTACAAAGCTGGGCTTTTGACGGAAAGGTATCGTTATCAACATTGTGTTAATAACGGTTCAACCTTTTACCTGTTGCCATGGTAAATCCATTTTGAAGATGCTTTTGAAGATAACTGTATATTTCATTTATGAAATGTGTCAGTTATAGATCAAAATCGCTTTCCTGAAAAGGAAACCTTTTGGAGGATGTTTACAACATCCTGACGATTTTGTATAACCGACAAACAAGGTTTGCGGGTTATTCGATCCATGTTTGGATTGAAGCAAGCATAAGGTTCTTGGAACTGTCGTTTTGAAATAATCATAATGGTTTATGATTTGACTCAAAACGAAATAATTCTTGTGTATATAAGGAGGTTAGTGGGAGAGCGCACTGACAATGAAATTCCCATAAAGCAATTGTTGAAAGCTTGGCTTTCAATAGAAATTCTCCGTAGAATTCTGGGGAGTAACAACCTTTATTCAAGGAATAAAGATCTACTGGGATAGATTTGGAGTTGTTAACACTCTCTGGGAAATTGTACATTTAAAATGTACTTGATAGGGTGTCTCATACGCTTCGAGCATATGGAGTCACGATCAGGTCAATCCAAGTGATAGTCACTGGATTGAAGATTAAGAACATCTGTTAGTATCTGAGAGAACTAAAGATGTTGTCTTAAACTATGGAGAATGAGAACTTGAAGTGACTGGGATCACCGCTGCAAGTTTCCAAACAATTAAATACTACGGTACTATAAAGTTTGAATAACGGGACAGTGAGCTGGAAATCTTCCAAGCAAGATAACTGTTGCCGAATAAACAACAAATGCGGATTATTGCTGCAGCTGAGGCAGCAAAAGAAGCCATTTGGATCGAAAATAAATCTAATTAGATTAGATATAGTTCTGTTAGCAGCTGAGCTAGGCGTCAGCACAGGCTAAGGAATTAAAGGTCTCATCGACGATCCAGATATATACTTCTATATCATCTGATTCGTTCGGATCATACATCGTGGCGATGTGATGATCGTATAAATCGCGTCAAACGATAATCAAACAAATCCGCTGACGAAAACCTTTCCTCAGCAATTTGAGCGAACCGTACATAGTTCGGGTGTAGGACACTTGAGTGACTCGCTATGTGCCAAGTGGGAGATTGTTGGACAAAATGACCCATAGCGTCACTATTTGCACAGATCATTGTGTTGTTGTAGCAAATTAACTATGTGACAAGGAAATTGCACTCTCATCATTTGTGATTAGATCACCATAGATATATAAATGAAGAGAGGTCCCTATGATTAGTTCCTGGATGAGAATGATATGAGACAGTATCAGTCCCCGAAGGATTAATCATTAAATATCCCTAGCCGGAGTATTATCGAGACTGGACATCGATAATGCGGAATAGGCTAGTATTGCACTTGTGTGCGTTGTGAGGGCACAACGACATAGTTCTCATATATATAAGTATTGGATACTTATGCAAGTGCGATAGGAGGTCGTGTTTCACCGATGGTACGGGAAACAGCTTCGCTCTGGATAGACCCCTCGGAATCCCATTGGTATTATGACTATGTGTCTATGGGAGGCCGAAATCAAGGTAGGTGTGTATAGTCTTAACCTGAGACTTACATCGCTAATACTTGCGATAATCGGTAGACTTTGGTCTTGGTGGTACAGGGCTTTAACCGGTTCTGCGTACACCACTTCTGGGTTTATCAGAGAGTCGTAGTGTATTGGGTGTGATGTCGAGACGGAAGTATCACTTCAGTCATAGTGGAGATGATGTCACGCAGGATACGGTACTAGTGCTCTTGAGTGTTGCGCAACCAATCGGGATATTGTGACCAGGTCATGAATATCCGATTATAGAGACTATGTTACCAGACATCCGATATGTGCTTCGGACGGGGTAGACACTTATCCAGCCCCAGCCCTAGCACGTGACTATCCGATACTGGGCCGATACGCACAATACAATCGTATACTACGCTTGATACAGATCTTAATATTCTTAAATGGATATGTCCGGAGAATTGGGTAGACTTGGTGCTTTGCTAGGAGTCGACCTTGTCTCGTAAATCGGTAAAACGTAGTACTTGGTACGTACGTGATTCGGATACTCCGACGACCGTATTTACTGCCAACTTATCCGGGGATCTCATGGGTCGCTTCCCGATAATCCACCGATGACGCACAACTCGCACTCTTGAATAATCTGGGATTATATAGAAGAGAGAGAAAATTAATCTAGGATTAATTACGGAGATATTTTATCTAGGATAAAATATCGTCTAGAGAGAGATAACGATTAATTTGGAATTAATCGGTAAATTAATATATTCGATATATTAAATGAAATTAGATTTCGAAGCGGAATTAAAATTAGATTTTAATTCGGGCGAACGAATTAATTTAGAATTAATTCGTTAGCGACGTGAATAGTGAATTCGCTAGGCGTAATCATTTAATTACGACGCGACGGAAAAATCGCTAATTTGGAATTAGCGAACCCAAGCCCGAGTGTGATTGCGAGCGCATTCGTATTTCGAATTCAGTGCGGCATCGCAAGTCGCATCAAGCGTCAAATCAATCGTCACATCAAGCGTCAAATCAAAAGTCACTTTGAGTGATTGATTGATTGATTGATGGATTGACTTGCATCATCACATCACTTTATTAAAGTGACATGTGAATAGTTGATGTAAGTTGGTGTAATAGTGTTTGGAGGGAAAATCAGTTACTTTTGGTTTTATTAAATCAATTAAGTAATTGTTTTTATTATTTTTTCTTGGAAAATATATAAAGGCTTTTTGAAAAGCTTTACATTTTTAACACACAACTTTCTTTTCTCTCTCTCTTTTTCTCTCTTCTCCTCACGCCCAAAACAGAAAATGTGGACTGGTTTTGAAGCCAAAAATGGCGTGAGCAAGGGAAGCAAGAGTGGTTTTTTCATGGTGAGAAATCAAGTGCTAGCACACTTACGAGTCTTGCGAAGGTGGTAGGGAGGTTCGCCCATGAGCCGGGATCCGTTGACGAAGCTTGGAGCTCCATTTCTCAACTCTCAATTTTCTGTTTTTGAAGGCAGTGGACTGCATCATTTGGGCGTCCTTGGCAGTGAGTTTTGTGGCTTCATTCGTCTTCAAATCGACTCAACCGATCGATGTGAGTATTCCGCTACCTCCGTTGATGTGTTCACACAATATTTTCATGTCTTGTTTGATCTGGGGACCTAGATAATAACCAACATTTTTCCTTATTATTCAAAAAAATAATTAAAGACGAATAAAATTAAAGAATAATAGGATTAAATGTTCTTAAAGTTAAATAGATATATGACGGGAAATAAGATTTTTTTAAAAAATAATTTTCTATTTTCTTATTTCATCTTTTATCTCAAATATTATTTCCTAATTAGATAATTTGTATCATCTTTTTTAAAAGTTAAAAAATTTAAGTAATAATATCATACCCTTTAATATTAATTCGATTGATAGTAAATCCACCCAATAATTTTACTAATAATACAATGCAAATCATCCACCTAATACTATAAAATGGAGGAGTAATTTTTTGGTGTAACGGAGACATAAGTGACATGGTATTACCGATAAATTAATAAATGACATGTATGATTTAATATCTATCTTTTTAGTTGTTTTTTAATATTTTAGTACGAATGACAATGGATTATTGGATTGTTGCACGGATAATATAGTATCTCAGTTGTATTGTAGATTTTCTTTAAATGGATATATGATAATAAATGTTAATCAAAATGGTACATCAATGATATGAAAATATGGATAAATAAAAGTATAATATATTACACCAACTATATCCCAATGTCAATATGATCTTGAAATCGTCATTTCTAAATTATCAAATATAAACTTTTAAAGATGTAAAATCATGTTATGATCTATGTGTAATGATTTGACAAACCACTTGGTCTTTAAAAATTATTATTTATATCAAAGTAAATTTTAATTTTAATTTTTATCATTTTTAAATAAATTTTATAAATTTAATTATAAAATTTATATATAATATCAAAGTAAATTTTAATTTTAATTTTTATCATTTTTAAATAAATTTTATAAATTTAATTATTATTTAAAAATTATTTGGCCACGTTGTTGGGTGTTTATACTTTGCCAAGTCATATAGCCACCTTTTTATTAATCCAAAATAAGATAATAATTAAGAAAAGTAAAATAAAATAAACCAACGCGCTTTTGGTCGTTTTTTTTATTAGTAAGTGTAAGTCGTGTTATAAGCTCCGTTCAATCATCTCGATCTTTTCAAAGAATAATAACATGAAGAACCCTACATTTTCGTTATTTTTGAAAAAGACATAATGATTACAATTTATCAAATAAGCTCTAAATTTATGTCGAAATCGCCAAATTATTCTGACATATTATTTATAGTCAAGAGATTATTATTAGGATGATTTGGTCATTTTAAAAAAGAACAAGGCCTGTCTGAAAGAAATTGAAAAGTTTTACCTATTGAGGGAGCTAGATGTTATTATCCAACATCTTAATTGATTAATCTCACTACAAAAATTGTCTAATCATCATCCGGTTTTTTTATCTCTTTCCCCCATAAATAATTTTTTACGTCATTTTAGCTCCCCGTCTCTCTCTCGCTTTACACGAAATCAAGAAACCGAAAAATAAAAATAAAAAACTCACAAAACAAACGCAACAAATTCGCAGAAACAAACAAACAAACAAAAATCTAGGGTTTCCAGTTTCGTCTCCCTTCCTCTCTTTTTTTCTTTCATTTTGATTTTCCTTCCCTCCAAAAACCATTTTGACGAAAATTTTCGCCAAATTTGAGCGAAATTTTCGTTTTTCCGTTGATGAAACTTGAATTTGTTTCCTGGAAAGTTGGTTTGCGGGGGAAAATTAATAATTACTTCGATTGCAGCTTGCTTTTTCCTGCTTCTGGTTCATTTGAGGTAACAAGATCTTTCATTTCTCTCCCTGTTTTGATTTGATGGAAATTTGTTTATGAATAATTCGTTTAGGTGGTTTTTGTTGATTATTATTTGACCAGAGAGGGATTTTTCATCCATTTTGTTACTTAATAGTTGGAAAGTACTGAATTTTCTAATTAGAATGATGGCTTCGTGTCGTTTAATGTGGTGTGTTGTTGTTTTGTAGGAATTTGCTCAGAGGCGGATAACTTGCTGGTGAGTGGTGTCAAGGAAGGAGGGAATTTATTATTGAAGGATCTATTGATTCAAGAGAGAGGACTTGAGCTTCAAATATAAGAATTTTTAATTTGAAGGTTCTTGAGTTTTTTAGAAAATGCTCGGATTGTTGTGGTTATCTCTTGAATTGCTTTAGTTTGATCCGAAGAATTAAACAATGGATTTAGAGGTTATTTTGCCTTCAAGGGATTTGGTCAAATGTTGTGATTGTGGTTGTAGTTGTTCTCTTATAAGTAGTTCCTCAGGGGCATGGTATCGGTCTATAAAACGAAAATATGATGAGTTTGAGGATGGAAAGCGATTCTGTATACCTGAGTTGGATGCAGATTCAAATCCTCGTGTCCAAATCGAGAATGAGTGTGCTTTATTGCGTGAAACTGTTTCTATCCAACAGCAAACGATACAGGATTTGTATATTGAGCTGGAAGAGGAGAGAAATGCCTCATCTTCAGCTGCAAATGAGGCCATGTCCATGATATTGAGGTTGCAGAGGGAGAAGGCAGAAATACAAATGGAGGCCCGTCAATTCAAGCGTTTTACAGAAGAGAAAATGGTGCATGACCAACACGAGCTTTTGGCTTTGGAGGATTTGTTGTATAAGAGAGAGCAGGTTCTTCAATCTCTTACTTGTGAAGTGCAGGCTTATAAGCATAGGATGCTAAGCTATGGGCTCACAGAAGCAGAGGCTGAGGGTGATAAACGCGGGATTAGCCGTCAACCAAGCATGGTTGACAACTTTGATGCCCAATTCGATATACCAATGTATGATTACCCACCATTGAAATGCAACCTGAATGAGAACCCAGGTCCTTTTGAAGTTGATAATGATGTTACAGATGTTGAAAAATATGCATTTGGCGAGACCCCTCATCATTTGAAGAATTTGAAATATAGGATCCATCAAATGGAGAGAACTCCTAGACACTACCAGCCAGATGGGGATTTTTCCAATGGGAAGAATATACTAGAGAAGGTGATTGTCGGTCACTCTCCTATGCGGTCAAGACACAGTAGGAGGTTTTCCGCTGATAGTTCGGGTTCATACATGGGGGTAGTTAATGAAACAGGTTCAGATTATGCAGAATCTCCTAGGTTTAATAGTACCATAAAGAAGATGGAACAAACAGATGACTATTCTAATCTGAGAAAGATGGATAATGCATCAGATGTCGGAGATGACATGAGCGACAGAGTTTATACTATTGATACTGTCCAGAATGGGGTGCAATATAAAAATGTTACAAATCCTAAACCTAGCGTAGGGATTTGTGAGGATTATGTCACTACTCCAAGAGAGTCACTGAATCAATGTGATGTTAGTGATCCTGATATCAAGAAGCTCTACATGAGGCTACAGGCCCTTGAGGCTGACAGAGAATCAATGAGGCAGGCAATTATTTCAATGCGCACGGACAAAGCACAAATGGTGCTGTTGAAAGAAATTGCTCAGCATTTGAGCAAGGAAATGACACCTGAAAGACAGATGCCTGTGAGGAAACCATCTGTCGTTGGAGCCTTTTCCTTCATGTCAATTTTCAAGGTAATTTTGGTTGCAGCTTTATATGAAATTATGAATGATCCTTTTTCTTCTTTTCTATTGGCAAAGTAAAATCTGAAACATTGCTTTGTTATCTACTTGTTGCATTTTAGTCTAGCATACTTGATCTTTCACAATGACGCAACACTACCAAATTTTATCTTTCCCTCATCTGCACAATTTCTAAATTAACACAAACTGAATAGAATATGGAGAATAGTTTATGTTGGAATGGTTGCCTAATTAATTGTGCTGTGCCTAAATGGATTTTTTTCGATTATCTTTTGTTTATAGAAAACAGAAAAAATGAATGGTAACACTTGCCTTTTTGTCTTCTTTATGTTTCATTTCTTTCAAATTCTCCGTATCTTTGCTTCTTGAGAGCATCAAGAGCTGCAATAGCTGGTCCCTATTATAAAATGTGTTAAAGTATTTTGCCATGTCAAAATTGACATCTTTTATTTTCTTCATTCCTCTTGATGCTTGCAGCAGTTTCTTTATTGTTATCATGCTAACTAAAAAGAATGAATTTTTTTCATCCTTTATGATTTTTCACTCTTTTATTATCTTTATTGTTTTTTATTTGAATTAGCCTGTTTTGTTATCAGTTTATGTTTTCATAATTTTCCTTTATCTGTGTGCTTCTTATTGGAGTTTGCATCAAAATGCCATAGTTTTCTATTTTCATTGTTGAAATATGAATTGATGTTGCAAGTATGAATCTTTCCTTTTCCTTAATCTGTTTGATATAGTTTTTAGTACCTGGGTATTTTGTTTTATTTATTTAATTTTATGTCTATCATTTTGTTTTGTTCAGTGGATCACGTCCTTTGTTTTCTGGAGGAGGAAAGCTCGTCGAAGCAAGTAAACTTTCATATTTTCATTCCTCATCTGAATGAGTGATAATTTAGTGAATATCAATATGAATGCAAACATAGGGAAATTCCCTGCTATATATGGCTCAAAGAATTTTTAGGCGATACACTAGCATCAAAAATTAAAATGATAGAAAGGAGAAAGATAAACATATATGTGTACTTTTTGCAACACACTCAGAATTAAGCAGAATGGTAGTCCGCAATTTTCTATTACAGCCTCTATGATTCTCGCACTCATAATATCCCAATAGTGGTCTTTTTAAGCCTTGAACCATTACTTAGTTTGCTGCAACATCTTCCTTCTAACAAGAAATTACATATTGTGAAGGGAAATTGGGAAGAAAGATTAATTTTGATGAGGGAAGAGTTCCTGTTAGAGGAAAAAGCCACTCAACTTCTTTCAAATATTTAGAATGCTGACAATGTTAATGTTTATCCTAGGATATATACCAGAACTCATTTGAAGTCTTCATCACTTAATTATCGAGTATAATCCATATGGCCTAACGGCAATATGTAACTCTTGAGACGCATTATCCTAGCAATTGAACTTCAATGTACAATTCTGGTTTATGCCTGCAAGTGACACAGTTGACGTAACATGGATGTTATGTTGTCTGGATTGCCTTGTGATTTTCAATCTCACTCCTCTCGTACTTTTAATGTAATTGCAGGTATTCATGTGGGTTAACAGCCAACAATGCAGGCTTGCTAATGCTTCTAGATAAGGGCCCTCGAATGAGACAGTGGAGATGTGTTACAAGTACGCAAGTGTGAATCAGTTCTAAAACTACCGTATCCATGTCAAGCGTTTGTTCATAAATGTGAATGCTATTTGGAGTTTGATCTTGCTTTTGCCTTGAGAGTTTGCATTCTTTCTCGGGATTCCTGGTTGCTATGTAATTGGGTGCATTGTGCAGTTTTCATTTGTTTCATTTTTTGTCCCAGATTGGTCACATTCTGCTTGTTGATAGGTAAATCATGATACAATATAAGCTTTTCTTGTTCATTTAGTTGGTTGGAATTCGGCTGAAGGTACAAGACTCCTTGTCTGTCTTCTCATGTACATTTCAAATTCTCATATGGTTTTTCAATTGAATATGAAATGCCTTTTCTTCTCTAGCCACGACACTTGAGTTTTATCTGCAATGAATGCAAATTTGACTGCAAGGCCTTTCTAAATGTTGTTTTCTCATTTCTCTCTCTGTTTTTTTTTTGAAAGACTCATTTCTCAATATTGTCTTCCCTTGTATTTATTCAAATATCTTAATTTTTCAGCAAGGATTACTCACTATGTTATATTCCAAGGTCCTTGAAGCAGAATTTTTGCAGGCAACATGATGACAGTTTTTAATGGTTTGCAGGAGAGACCTTGAGGATTACATGTTTTTTTTTTTTTTTAAACAGAGGACAAAAGGGACTTGCCCATGTTCACTTTTTCTTAAGACCAGTGTTGAGAGATGTTTTATGAAAGATTTTACAGTAAATTATCAACAATGGCTGCTAGTCAAAAGGTCACGTTTTTTTTTTTTTTTTTTTTTTTTTATTTTTTTTTTATAATTTTAAATGTTAGATACTCATTATATCATATTGTGATATCTAGTGTTAGTCAACTCGCCGCACTTTCTAGATGCTTAAGAAAAGGGTAGGTAAGTAATTATACAATAATCGCAATATCAAATACCTACCTTGTAATTTGGTGATTTATCAAATAATGACATTTATAACCCTGTTAACAAAATGGATGGCTGAGTCTGGAGTTTTACTCGATGAACAATTCGAAGCGCTGCAACTTCCAGGAAGTATATTTTTGGTCCAAGGAAATGAAATAGCAACAGCTGAGGAACTGTTCGAGTGTATTTGAAATTTAATAAGATAAAAATATACATGGACAAGTCCTGAATAAAAAGTTCATAGCATCAACCTCGGGGGCAGAAAGAGCAGCATTTCGGAACATCAGAAGCAGATAATAGAATAACGCCAATAGTAAGGTAAAGGCTGAAGGCGAAGACCGCAAACGATACTTCTTTCTTTCATTTTCTCTCTAATTTATTTTTTATGAGTTATTATGTTGTATCAATAATGATTAGCATGTTTTTATTGACTATCATGAGTAACTAAATCATTACTCTCTGGTTGTAATTGATCTTAAGTAATGTGTTTATTTAATTTGTATATTTTTTTTTCTTTTGGGTTTGTTATTTGTTATTTATTATTCTCTGTGATTTGATTGTATATTTTATTTGTTTGGCCAACAATAGAATAATAGTCTTGGTAAATCTTTATAAACTCGACGGAGGGAATTTCGGTTAGCCGTGATAATAATAGCGCATGATCTAGTTCTTTTGAATAGATTTCCATACATGATAGAAGTATTCATACATGGTATGCGTAACAACTATTAGAACCCGACCTTGATGAATTTGGTTTAAAATAATTAATATACACATATAGTTAATTGGTTTAAAGTGAATATTTTTATATTGTAGATAGTTTAATGTTTTAGGTTAATAATTTGTAACAACCCAATTGAATGACAAGTGCATGAACTCATTGCGTACATACTTAGGTGAAGTTACAACTTTAGGTTCTTCTCGCCTATAAAGTTTATCTTCGAAATTATTATTTGTTATTTATTTACTTTATATTAAGTTCATATTAATCACCCATTTTCTCAACCAATATTTTAGTTCAAGTCAAGTAGGTTAGTCTTATAATTAATAGAGAAATAATAAGTACATATGGGTACGATATCCGACTTTCTGTCACTATATTACTTGAGCGATAGGTGCGCTTGTGTGCGGTATCAAATCGCGATCATAGAGTAAGGCTATTTCAATCTATAAAAATATGGTCTAAACTAGGATTGACAATGGGATGAGACATGATTTGTCAACCATGATCTCGTCTCGTTTATATAATTGAATAAAAATTTGTCTCAGATCTATACAATGGAAATTCAATTACATTGAATTTATAAGCCTTCAATTTTAAAATATTCTGATAATCAAGAAATCAGACATGCTCAACTCAAATAAAATTGAATAACCCATTTACTCAAAGGCATTAAACTATAACATATTATAAACTAAAAATATACTCGATATTTTAGTTTAATTGAAGAGTGATAATATTGAGAATAAAATTCAATTGAGAGTGTAACACCCCACCAGAGACATGGTGCTACCGGTAGAAGACAGGAATAACCCATCTCATATAGCCTCAAAATTTATGAAAAACGGGCATGACACGCACTAAAAATGGACATCATGGATCACAGTCCAACACCATAAAGACTGGACAACTATCAAACCTAAAAATAGGACCTCCGGTCCAAACTCAAATAACACAATTCTCATCATCAATTTACAGGGCTCCATGCCCAAATCAAAATATTCAACCCAACACTTATAGTTACTCACATATAATGGTGTATTTTGTTTATTTAATTTGTATATTTTTTTTCTTTTGGGTTTGTTATTTGTTATTTATTATTCTCTGTGATTTGATTGTATATTTTATTTGTTTGGCCAACAATAGAATAATAGTCTTGGTAAATCTTTATAAACTCGACGGAGGGAATTTCGGTTAGCCGTGATAATAATAGCGCATGATCTAGTTCTTTTGAATAGATTTCCATACATGATAGAAGTATTCATACATGGTATGCGTAACAACTATTAGAACCCGACCTTGATGAATTTGGTTTAAAATAATTAATATACACATATAGTTAATTGGTTTAAAGTGAATATTTTTATATTGTAGATAGTTTAATGTTTTAGGTTAATAATTTGTAACAACCCAATTGAATGACAAGTGCATGAACTCATTGCGTACATACTTAGGTGAAGTTACAACTTTAGGTTCTTCTCGCCTATAAAGTTTATCTTCGAAATTATTATTTGTTATTTATTTACTTTATATTAAGTTCATATTAATCACCCATTTTCTCAACCAATATTTTAGTTCAAGTCAAGTAGGTTAGTCTTATAATTAATAGAGAAATAATAAGTACATATGGGTACGATATCCGACTTTCTGTCACTATATTACTTGAGCGATAGGTGCGCTTGTGTGCGGTATCAAATCGCGATCATAGAGTAAGGCTATTTCAATCTATAAAAATATGGTCTAAACTAGGATTGACAATGGGATGAGACATGATTTGTCAACCATGATCTCGTCTCGTTTATATAATTGAATAAAAATTTGTCTCAGATCTATACAATGGAAATTCAATTACATTGAATTTATAAGCCTTCAATTTTAAAATATTCTGATAATCAAGAAATCAGACATGCTCAACTCAAATAAAATTGAATAACCCATTTACTCAAAGGCATTAAACTATAACATATTATAAACTAAAAATATACTCGATATTTTAGTTTAATTGAAGAGTGATAATATTGAGAATAAAATTCAATTGAGAGTGTAACACCCCACCAGAGACATGGTGCTACCAGTAGAAAACAGGAATAACCCATCTCATATAGCCTCAAAATTTATGAAAAACGGGCATGACACGCACTAAAAATGGACATCATGGATCACAGTCCAACACCATAAAGACTGGACAACTATCAAACCTAAAAATAGGACCTTCGGTCCAAACTCAAATAACACAATTCTCATCATCAATTTACAGGGCTCCATGCCCAAATCAAAATATTCAACCCAACACTTATAGTTACTCACATATAATGGTGTATTTTGTTTATTTAATTTGTATATTTTTTTCTTTTGGGTTTGTTATTTATTATTTATTATTCTCTGTGATTTGATTGCATTTTTTATTTGTTTGGCCAACAATAAAATAGTCTTGGTAAATCTTTAGAAACTCGACGGAGAGAATTTCGGTTAGCCGTGAGAATAACAACGCATGATCTAGTTCTTTTGAATAGATTTCCCTACATGATAGAAATATACATGCATAGTATGCGTAACCACTATTAGAACCTGACATTGATGAATTTGGTTTAAATTAATTAACTTATTGGTTTAAAGTGAATATTTCTACCTGACCATCGAAAGAGACTTGTAGATAGTTTAATGTTTTAGGTTAATAATTCGTAACATCCCATTTGAATGACAAGTGCATGAACTCATTGCGTATATACTTAGGTGAAGTTACAACTTTAGGTTCTTCTCGCATATAAAGTTTATCTCCGAAATTATTATTTGATATTTATTTACTTTATGTTAATTTCATATTAATCACCCATTTTCTCAACCAATAGTTTAGTTTAAGTCAAGTAGGTTAGTTTTGTTATTAATAGGAGAAATAATAAGTCTATGTGGGTACGATATCTGACTTTTTGTCACTATATTACTTGAGCGATATGTGAGCTTGTGTGCGGTATCAAATCGCGATCATAGAGTAAGGCTATTTCAATCTATAAAATATGGTCTAAACTAGGATTGATAATGGGATGAGACATGATTTGTCAACCATGGTCTCGTCTCGTTTATATAATTGAAATGAAAATTCACCCCAGATCTATACAATGGAAATTCAATTACATCGAATTTATAAGCCTTCAATATTAAAATATTCTTATAATCGAGAAATCAGATAGCTCAACTCAAATAAAATTGAATAACCCATTTACTCAAAGGTATTAAACTATAACATATTATAAACTAAAAATATACTCGATATTTTAGTTTAATTGAAAAGTGATAATATTGAGAATAAAATTCAATTGAGAGTGTAACACCCCACCAGAGACAAGGTGCTACCGGTAGGAGACAGGAATAACCCATCTCGTAGAGCCTCAAAATTTACGAAAAACGGGCATAACGCGCACTAAAAATGGACATCCTGGATCACAGTCCAACACCATAAAGACTGGACAACTATCAAACCTAAAAATAGGACCTCCGGTCCGAACTCAAACAACCATTTTCTCATCATCAATTTACAGGGCTCCATACCCAAATCAAAATATTCAACCCAACACTTATAGTTACACACATATAATAGTGTGTTTTGATTAATACAAACAAATACAATAATATCATAATTTACTAAACCATAAGACTTTTCCCAAGACTCCAGATTGGGTGACTGCAGTTTGAGTAACCCATCGTCTCGAACAAGATGTCCTAGCCAAAATCGATGACTGATCATGTTGCCAGCCTGCAAAACTGACAACGGTGGTGGCGTGGGTTATAGAAACCCAGTAAGTAACCACACACTACAAACGAACAAGATTGAAACTTTAAACACAATACTTATGAACATATAAATATATTTACAGTTATTTATTAGCACACCTTTAACTCATACTGTTTTTTTATATTTCGGGAAACATGGGTTCATGAGACGTACCTGGAGTAAATCAAAAGCAACTTACGCGCATACCTCATCAAACATTAAAACTTCACATTACACATAATCCAAAGTACATAACTTATGAAGGTTTCCAAATTCTCTACATTACGAACATGTCATAATCGTTAAAAGTACAATGCATCACATATACTCCTTCAACCTGAATTTAATGTGATCGACTTTAAGCTTTTCTTTTCGAACACAAGACATGCCTATGCTAATGCTAATGGAACATTTTGGCGTAGCCGAAATAGCCACTAGAAATGCCTAAAGCTAGGTGTCTACAATTGCCCAAATCTTACCTAATGACCGGCGTAAACACACACGTATAACGCAAGCGCACGTATCGTTCAGGTAGTATAAAAATATCGATCCCACGAGGACTTAATTCCTACTGTTGTTATTAATTATTGATACTATTTATTTACAAGTATCTAATTATAGGGAGAAGGGAATTGATTGCTTTTGGTTGGTTGAATGTGGTTTTGCAAAATAAAATAAAAACAGACTCAAAAGAAAATACTAAGGAAAATAAAAGAAAAAACTCAAAGATCTAGGGTCGTGATTCCACACAATATTATTATAAAGATGAATTGATTCTCTTATCTATGTGTAATAAATCAGATTGCTAACCTGGAACACGAAAATATGCAAAAGCCTCTTTCGATGGTCAGACGCAAATACCCAGTATAACCCAATTGAACCATATGTCTATGTCAACCAAATTACCTGGATTCATTAAGATTAAGTTCCAATTATGGCTACCCCCGCCCGACAGGTATATGTCTATCCTGTAAGGAAATCTATTAAAGGGTTATCTATCCTCAATGAAGATCGTGGGCTATTGAATCTAAGGCTAAAACTTAAAATCCCTATGTCTAGTTCATTTTAAGTTTACCACATCAATCTTATTGGTGATCAGACAACAAGAAGCATTAAGCTTAAGACTCAATAAACAAACTAAAGAATTACCATAATAAAGAAAATCAATTATTAAGTGTGAATATTGTGTTTCATCACTTCCCTAGAATAAAAATAAAATGCTGGGGTTAGAGGATTCACATTTAATATTTCTTATCTAGGAATCTCACTTATTATAATATATAAATTATTTATATTCTGCTTTCTCAGGAATTAATAATATTAAACATTTAAAACCAGCCATATAGGCGGTAATCCATTTAGTCCAATTACACCAGCCATATAGGCGGTAAAGTAATTTATATTTAGACCGACCATATATGCGGTAATAAAGTCTGACATTAATTAATCCGGTTAAATTATAATTAAGTGAGATTTACCTAGATAATTATATTAAAGGTTTCACCTTTTACCCCATCGGAAATTTAACTATAAAACATAAAGTAAATAAATAAAAAGCTGTAATAAAAACTAAAAATAAAAATACATAATTTTAATATTAAAAAATTAGATACTTCCTATGAAATCAGGGAAAAAATCCCAGGGAAAGCACACCAAATGAAGTGAAGAGGAGCTGAATTTATAGGCATTTTCGGCAACTGGCGTCGCGACGCGTAGGGTATTGGCGTCACGACGCCAGCACGTGGCTTTGGTTCACGCAGGTTGACCACGCGTGTTCTGTCGGCAGAATCTAGTGATGACACGTGTCACGCGGTGAAGGTGGTGCAATGAGAAGTCGACACGTGGCACACGGTGATTAACTGAGCTTTCGGTCCAATGAACATCTGACACGTGGCACGCGCTTAGGATTGGTCCAATAAGAGATTGATACGTGGCAGCATGTGATTCGCTGGTGATTCGGTCCAATGAGAACTCGACACGTGGCATGCGCTTGCTTTGGTCCAATGAGATTTCGACACGTGGCAGACGGCGCATTTTAGCTGATCTTCTGTGATGATGACACGTGGCACGGCGCACGTTAGCAAGGTCAGCGCACGTTAGTAAGTCTAATTTCTCAGATTCTGACACGTGTCCCTCGGCGTACGTTAGCATGGCCGGCTCACTTTAGGCATCGTGACGCGTAGGGTCTTGGCGTCGCTACGCGGAAAAATTACAAAATTGCCCTTTTGTCATTTTTCCTCTATTTTGGCCCCAAATTGCTTCCAATGCTTTCCAAACTTTATTTATCTGCAAAATAACAATAAAACACATCAAAACGTTCACAAAACGCGAGAAACTATACAAAATATTAGGTTAGATGAGTGGGAAATAATGATATAAATACCACTCATCACACCCCCAAACCTAACATTTTGCTAGTTCTCGAGCAAAACACAAAATAAAATAACAAAAATAAAACTAACTAAGCCACTTTCGTAGGGATCACAGTTGCATTTAGCATATGCAACAAGCCTTTAAACCCCTAAGTGTCCCTAGTGGTCGAGTTGTAGTCTCGTGAGGGTTTACAATAATGATACCCACAAACATTTTACAAAAGTAAAAAGAAAGTAAAACTAATGCACACAAAAGCAAAAAGATAAGCGAAAATATAATAAAGAAGTTAGTGACTAATCAGGTGAAACTTCTACTCCAAGTTACTAAATGTTTTGTTTCTTTTTAAATTACTGAACAAGTAAATTCTCCAATTATATTTACCATTCTGCATATACACAGCCAACAAAATATTAATCAACTCATTTTTGCCCACAACAGTCACAAGTGTAGTTGATAAGAGAGTAATATTTTTGTCCTAAAGTTTTATCAGAATTCACACCTTTTTGCAGCAATGGAATAATTTTTCGGATTTTTCTGAATTTTTTTTTTTATTTTTTATTTATATACAATATCTTCCGTCTATGTAGCGAGTGTTGGGTCGGTGGCTCCCAAACCAGTTGGCTTTAGGGCACCAGATATTAAGACACCCATACAGACTTACTTACTCAGACTTCAGATATATATATTTTTGCAGCATCTTTGATCCATGTAGCAAGCTTTGGGTCAGTGACTCCCAAACCAGTTGGTTTTAGGGCACTAGGTGTTAAAACACCCTTACAGACTTAATAACTCGGATCTCAGATTTTTTTTTTTACTCCATTGCTTTTTGAGATGCTTTCTCCAATTAAACTAAAGCACTGGATATTACAAACTTTTGAATTTTAGCTCATGTCCGTATGTTTCCATGCATATTGATAATACCTGTCAACTGAGCATATGAATATCCATTTTAGTCCGTTTTAAGGAGAAATTACAAATTAAATAATTTAAAAGGATATAAACAAAAATTAACTTGTTCCGAAATAGGTTTGAGATACGTCTCAGGAGTGGAAACTCCTTACTCAGCTATCTCTTACCAATTTCACCTTTTTAGTCAAAAAAAACACAAAAAACGCAAAATATTTTTGTAATTTTTTCAATTTTTCAATTTTTTTGTATTTTTCGAAAAATTTTGGACTAAAAATAAAAATAACACACAAACTAAAAACAAGGTACTGATCAACTAATTCCTCCCCCAAACCTAAATGAGACATTGTCCTCAATGTCTTAAACAGTAAAAGAAGAGTTTAGAAGATAATATTTGGTTAGCCGAAATTCTACAGGAAATTAAAGGTTAAGATCCAGATTAATCTGACGCCTCTTACCCGATCATCCTCGGACCAATTTATCTTTGAAAGGATAGGGTCAATTTGTGGTTCATAGGCTAAGAGTTGGTCTATTAGATCCGGAGCAGTTCTGGCAGTGAAGAGAAGTTCTTTTAAAGGTTTTGACATGAACCCATTTCTTCTGGCATCATCAAGAAACACACAAAGAAAATCATAAATTCCATCAATGTTGTACAGTCTAAGTGGTTTCTGGTGTATGTTTAGGTTCACCCAAGATAGCACTATAAAAATTTCCTCCAATGTGCCCAAGCCACCTGGCAAAGCAATAAATGCATCGGCATGGTTAATCATTTCTACCAAACGTTCAGACATACCTAGCACGATCAGTTCCTCTCCGTTTGATGGTTCAATAAGATTTGCCTCCGCCAAAGGTTTTGGTATGATTCCCAAAACGCGACTGCCTCATTCCTGTACAGCCTTTGAAACGATCCCCATAAGTCCAAGATTGCCCCCGCCATATATTAAGTGCATATTCCTTACAGCTAAGACTCGACCCAATTCATGTGCTGCTTCTACGTATTGTGGCTTAGTACCAACACTAGTACCGCAAAACACACAGATATTTTCAACTCGTCTTCTTAAAGTGGCTTCCATTTTTTACTCTGGATGTCTTCAAAAGTGCAATGATAAGTTGAATTTATAATATCTGAAAAGGGTGAGTAAAAATAGCACAAGTATCTTCCAAAGGAAGCTTGTTAGCTAAATAACAAAATGAATCGTGAAAGGTCAAAAAGTCTGGATCCTGTCTATGAAAATAAAGATAATAAAAACAGAAAAAAAATCAAAGCAATAATTAAGACAACAGAATTGTGTACGTAATACTCTACTCGCTTAGTATAAATTCATTAGGATGCGTCTCAAGAATCCATTCCTTACTCAGCCATCGCTAATGAATTATCTCTTATCTTTGCCAAACACCATTCCTTCTGTCTTATGCTTTGGTTGAGCTTTTCCCTACAAAAATAACACACAAAATTAAAAACTCTACAACATGTATACACAAAATATAAAAATGGAAATTATAACAAAGTGCATGGGTTGCCTCCCTACTAGCGCTAAATTTTTCGTCTTCAGCCAGACGTGACTGAAATCCATATGTTAATGAGATTTCAGCTTCGTTTTGGATGTTCGATTAAAGACAATCCCATGAGCGTTGCTTTTGAAGGGCCTCTTCCAACGGTAAAGTGGCAAAAAATATTTTATCTCATTCAGTGCTTGTGCCACCTTTTTAACCTTTGTTGCTCCAGTGGTTCCTGAAAAGAAAGAAAGAAAATCAGGAGGTCTCGTATGATGCTTGACTTGGAATGGAAGTTCCATTCTGTCAAGCTTCTGGGTGATGTCTTTGATTTGTACTCCCCAAAACAGTGATGTTTCTCCTGAATTCACTGGATCTTCAATTTTGTCTGACAATTGCTCCTCAATTTTCTCTGTTTCTTGCTCCACCTTTTCTTCACAGATGTATTTTAAAATTTTCGTATTCAGCTCTTCATCTGTCTTCTGTGAAATGCATGCTTCAAAATTATCAACCTGACGATGAAAAGAAATGTCAGATTTTAGGTCTTCATCCTCTGATCTGGGTGAAATTATTGGCTCATGGAGATATTCTTCAAACATTTGTGCAATGGATGCTCCAAGATCTTCATTTTCAGGATACAGAATTCCATCCTCAAGTGTTGATGCAGTTGGTACAAACAGTTCAGTTTCATCATCGTCAGAGTCAGAATAATAAAAATCAAATCGAGACTTTGCCGATTCGGGCTCCTGAACTGATACCTCTGGTTGTTGATACTGCTCAGCCTCCTCCTCTGCTAAAGTGTCATCATGAAATGCTTGGTACTTGAAGGCTTCATCAGTGTCATCTAAAAATGCTTCTTGAGGTATGCAGTTCTGGTTTTCTGTTAATTGTCTGATCTGATCTGTCATTCTCTGTATGGATTCTGTTTGACTCTGAAATTGTGCATCAAATTGAGCTTCCCGTTCTTTGAACCAATCTTTGAGCATGTGAAGTATCTGATCTTCCTCTGATGGTTCTGGTTCTTGATGAAAATCATAGGTGGATGGTGGATAAGATGGAAAATGTGATGTCTCTTCGTACCTTGAATGATTCCAATAATTCTGCCACTCTGAAATATATATACATTGATCGCTCAGGTGGTTACCATCAAAAATTACACATCTCCCCATTTCGTTCTGTTGAGCAAATGTAGCATTGCTTGGTTCTGGCATCCAGTGATAATTGTTGGGCTGGACAACAGGCCTCAGAAAACCGGACTGTTGCTCCCAGATTTGTGGTGTATCTTCTAGTAAAGCTCGTGATCTCTCAATCTCCCAATAATGTTCCATTTTTCAACCACCTGAAATAAAAGAAAGAAATAAAAATTACAGATAAAGAAAATTAGATAGCTTCAAAATTAATAACTCAAGAAAAATAAGTCCCCGGCAACGGCTCCAAAAACTTGACTGGCGTAAACACACACGTATAACGCAAGCGCACGTATCGTTCAAGTAGTATAAAAATATCGATCCCACGAGGACTTAATTCCTACTGTTGTTATTAATTATTGATACTATTTATTTACAAGTATCTAATTATAGGGAGAAGGGAATTGATTGCTTTTGGTTGGTTGAATGTGGTTTTGGAAAATAAAATAAAAACAGACTCAAAAGAAAATACTAAGGAAAATAAAAGAGAAGACTCAAAGATCTAGGGTCATGATTCCACACAATATTATTATAAAGATGAATTGATTCTCTTATCTATGTGTAATAAATCAGATTGCTAACCTGGAACACGAAAATATGCAAAAGCCTCTGTCGATGGTCAGACGCAAATACCCAGTATAACCCAATTGAACCATATGTCTATGTAAACCAAATTACCGGGATTCATTAAGATTAAGTTCCAATTATGGCTACCCCCGCCCGACAGGTATATGTCTATCCTGTAAGGAAATCTATTAAATGGTTATATATCCTCAAGGAAGATCGTGGGCTATTGAATCTAAGGCTAAAACTGAAAATCCCTATGTTTAGTTCATTTTAAGTTTACCACATCAATCTTATTGGTGATCAGACAACAAGAAGCATTAAGCTTAAGACTCAATAAACAAACTAAAGAATTACCCATAATAAAGAAAATCAATTATTAAGTGTGAATATTGTGTTTCATCACTTCCCTAGAATAAAAATAAAATGCTGGGGGTTAGAGGATTCACATTTAATATTTCTTATCTAGGAATCTCACTTATTATAATATATAAATTATTTTATATTCTGCTTTCTCAGGAATTAATAATATTAAACATTTAAAACCAGCCATATAGGCGGTAATCCATTTATTCCAATTACACCAGCCATATAGGTGGTAATTATCTGTCACATAAAGACCAGCCATATAGGTTGTAAAGTAATTTATATTTAGACCGACCATATAGGCGGTAATAAATTCTGACATTAATTAATCCTGTTAAATTATAATTAAGTGAGATTTACCTAGATAATTCTATTAAAGGTTTCACCTTTTACCCCAGTGGAAATTTAACTATAAAACATAAAGTAAATAAATAAAAAGCTGTAATAAAAACTAAAAATAAAAATACATAATTTTAATATTACAAAACTAGATGCTTCCTATGAAATTAGGGAAAAAATCCCAAGGAAAGCACACCAAATGAAGTGAAGAGGAGTTGAATTTATATGCATTTTCGGCAACTGGCGTCGCGACGCGTAGGGTATTGGCGTCGCGACGCCAGCACGCGGCTTTGGTCCACGCGGTTTGACCACGCGTGTTCTGTCGGCAGAATCTGGTGATGACACATGTCACACGGTGAAGGTGGTGCAATGAGAAGTCGACATGTGGCACACAGTGATTAGCTGAGCTTTCGGTCCAATGAACATCTGACACGTGGCACGCGCTTAGGATTGGTCCAATAAGAGATTGATACGTGGCAGCATGTGATTCGCCGGTGATTCGGTCCAATGAGAACTCGACACGTGGCACGCGCTTGCTTTGGTCCAATGAGATTTCGACATGCGGCAGACGTCGCATTTTAGCTGATCTTCTGTGATGATGACACGTGGCACGGTGCACGTTAGCAAGGTCGGTGCACGTTAGCAAGTCTAATTTCTCTGATTCTGACACGTGTCCATCGGCGCACGTTAGCATGGCCGGCTCACTTTAGGCGTCGCGACGCGGAAAAATTACAAAATTGCCCTTTTGTCATTTTTCCTCTATTTTGGCCCCAATTCGCTTGCAATGCTTTCCAAACTTATTTATCTTCAAAATAACAATAAAACACATCAAAACGTTCACAAAACTCGAGAAACTATACAAAATATTAGGTTAGATGAGTGGGAAATAGTGATATAAATACCACTCATCACCTAACACAATATTATCAATCTTACATGTCCATTATCCTTACAACTTATCACTCTTATAATTATCATCATGCACTTATATGATTTTCACTTAGACAAAGTTAACATTCATCTTTAATATAATCCGAAATAATTTGACCAAAACATCCATGATAGAACCTTAAAGCTTTCTAATCAAGCTATTACTAACTGAAATTTTAACATTATCACAAGTGCACTTTCATACTCAAAACGTAATACTTACCATCACTACATAATTTCCTTACCATAAAATTTTACACTACATCACACCCATGCGTTTCGAACTTATTTCTAAAAGGTTGTTTATGTTGAGTGAGGAACGAATAAGCCGTGCGCAGGGGAACCCGCCCGAGATCAAATCCCGAGCATATAAATTTTTTTTTTCCGGCAATTACAAAAACAGTAAATAAAATTTTTAATCACAAATTTAAAAATTCCAATGCACTTTGATACATTTATCAACTCTTGACAAAATTATTCTAAGCTTCTAAAATTATTTTCAACACTTAAAAATAATCGAAACATACTAAAATTAATTTTCCAACACTTGAAAAATTAATTCAAGCATACAAAATAATTTTCCAACTCTTGAAAAATTAATCCAAGCATTCAAAATTAACATATCATTTATATACTAATTTTCCAACACTTAAATGCTTCTAATTCCTCACTCACATGCTTTCAATTAATCCAACAAATCCAAAATAATTTTTCTCAACAATAATCATCAACAAATTGAACAATAAATTTACAAATAAATTTACCAACAATTGCTTTCAATCCTTGCCAATTTGTGAAGAGTTGCATCCAACTCCTTTGAATCTTTGAACTATTTCTTTCTCCACCAAATTAAGCTTCTCCAAGAACAAATCTTGGTGATCAAAAGGTGGTTTGATCACTCAATAATGACAACAAGATTATCCCTAATTAAACTCTTAAAACCCTAGGGAAAAATCTAAGTTTCAAGAACACAAAACAACCCCTAACTCTTAAAGATTAATTGTATGGAATTGAAATAAGGTTTGGGTAATTATGGTGAGATTTTTGGCTTAATTTTGATCAACAAAAAGAAGAAACCCAGCCCCTTAAAGCTTCTCAAGCTCTCGGCAGTAGCTTCATTTTGGGAGAGAGAGTTGTTTTCATTTTGTTTCAAAAATGGCAGTGGCTTGTGAAAAAGTCAAAAAGTGAAGTAATTGCTTTTTGCTTTTATTTTGTTTTTATTAATCAAAATAATGAAAAAAAAAACTAAAACAATTAATTAACCATGGTATATAATATAACTATGGTATAGGAGCATCTTTTTCTTACACCACTTATTTCAAAAAAACAACTTAACCAAAGTTACTTTAATTAATCTCACCAACTTTAGCAACTTAGTTAAAATTGAATGAATTAGTTACTTTAACAAAAAATGTTCAATTGCTTTAACTTAGTCACCTTTAATTAATTAATACCTTTATTTGTATAAATTAAGTAATTAATTTTGTATATTAATTTAACAATTAAATTAATTCACAAATTAATTACTAATTTAATGTAAATCAAATTTATATTTATTATACAATAAACTTATATCAACTCTTGATATAAAATTAATTAATTCAATTCATCTCATGATTTATCAGATTAAACAATTTAATCCTAAAACAAAAAAAATACTTTGTCAACATTTGACGAGAGGTCGCCCTAGTGCTCAACGAGTAAACTCAATATAATGGAACTCTCTAGGCTCACGTTTGCTTGTTACATATATATATATACATATATATCTCATATATTTGTATACATATTTTATGAAGGCCTGTCCACCTACAAATCATGATTAAACAACACGACACGTCGAACCATACAAGTCGAGGTTAAAACGCTAATGTATAATCCCTTCGTCATTTCCGTTTCCAATTGAGTAAGGTTATAGATATACTGTCAATACCCTATCTACTCAATATAAAATAACTTTTCACAAAAATATTCCATTAATAAATAATATAGCAAAATTCTTTTTGAATATTATCTATAATGTTAAAGAAACAATTTCTTTAACGAACTTTCGGCCAAAAGATTTTCGGAATATACTATGAAAAAATTTCTGGAAACATAATCCAACCATATGGACTGACGAATCCTCATCTTAACACACACCGATATTCGTGAGCATCGGTCTGTACCTAACAGTCATCCAGAGGCCATACCATGAAATGTCTCGGACATGCATGGTATCAGGCACAGAGGATCACTCACAAGACCACCGTGGTGCCTCAAGTCAAAGGACCACAATAACTACTCAACTCGAAAAGAAAACTATTGACAGTTTTATGGAATATCTATTAGTTATCTTTTATGAGTTTGTTCGATACTCATTCAACTAATGAATATTTGCATTTGTATACGAACTTCCGCCAAGCTCACAGTCTGTTGAGACAAACCATATGTCCATTACATATATAGACAATGCACTAGTCTTAACAATATAATGACCGACCCATGTCAATATATCTAGACTAGGAAAAATTTATATTCGAGAGAATGTGTGATATTTCTCGACACCATTTGCACCTCTTGCAACTATATCACCATATGTTGTAACTCTCGGGTCTTTACTAAATTCATATAAGGTTCCGAGTGTAACTCGAAATCTCTAACTCTTAGAGTAATCTAACTTTTAGTTTTACAATATATAAATAAAATTAAGAGTTATACCATATTAATAAATAAATAACCATGATAAAATAAATATTATAATGCATAAATATCAAATATTCATACAAAAAGTGAATGGTGCTCGATCACCATTTCCAACACTCCCACTTGATCTAGTGCCATTCACGATGGTATCTAATACCCATGGACTCCACGTGTTTCTCAAACACCTTGGGAGTTAAGGCTTTAGTGAGTGGATCTGCTACATTTTCTTCAGTTCGTACTTTACAAACTACAATATCACCTCTAGCCAAAATTTCTCTAATTATGTGATACTTTCGTTCCACATGCTTAGATTTCTGATGAGCTTGAGGTTCATTAGCTTGAGCTATCGCACCATTGTTGTCACATAATAACGGAATATGATCTACTATAGATGGGACTACTTCAAGCTCCGCAATAAAATTTTTGATCCAGACAGCTTCATTTGTAGCTTCTGAAGCAGCAATGTATTCTGCCTCGGTGGTGGAATCAGCAGTCGAACCCTGCTTGGTGCTCTTCCAACTAATGGCACCACCATTGAGAGAAAACACAAACCCAACTGTAGACTTTCTATCTTCTGGATCAGATTGAAAATCTGAATCCGTGTAACCTCTCAACTGTAAGTCATTTTCTCTATAAATGAGAAACTTATCCTTTGTACCCTTAAGGTATTTCAGAATATGTTTCACAGCCATCCAATGGTCCTGACCAGGATCAGACTGATAACGGCTTGTAACACTTATAGCCATGCTGATATCAGGTCTAGTACATAACATGGCATACATTATGCTACCTACAGCGGAAGCATAAAGCTGGCTAAGCATTTTAGCCCTTTCATCATCTGTCTCAGGACACATTCTCTTAGACAGATGAATACCATGTTTGAAAGGCATATTGACTGTCTTACAGTCAACAAAGTTATACCTTTCTAAGATCAAATCAATGTACTTGGACTGAGAGAGTCCTATCAACCTCCTCACTCTATCTCTATAAAGCTTTATACCTAGTATATAAGAGGCCTCTCCCAAATCCTTCATGGAGAAATTCTTACTGAGATAGGCTTTGACAGATTATAACATACTTACATCGTTTCCGATAATAAGTATATCATCAACATAAAGCACTAAGAAGACTACCATGCTCCCACTAACCTTTTTATAGACACAAGATTCCTCTCAATTTTTAATGAAACCAGATGATCTAATCACATCGTCAAAACGAAGATTCCAACTACGGGAAGCTTGTTTAAGTCCATAAATAGACCCTTTAAGCTTACATACCAGATTAGGATCTTTGGTGAATGCGAATCCCTCGAGTTGTTCCATATGGATATCTTCCTCAAGATTTCCATTCAAAAAAGCCGTTTTCACATCCATTTGTCAAATTTCATAATTATAGTATACGGCAATAGCTAATAAAATCCTAATTAACTTAAGCATGGCTACAGGAGAAAAGGTTTCCTCATAATCAATACCTGATTTCTGAGTATATTCTTTTGCTACTAATCGGGCCTTAAAGGTTTCAACTTTTCCATCGGGCCCCCGCTTCCTCTTGTAAACCCATTTACAACCGATAGGAACAATTCTGTCGGGAAGCGGAACCAAGTCCCAGACTTGATTCTCATGCATTGAGGCAATCTCGGATTTCATAGCTTCCAGCCATTTCTCCCCATCGATGTCTAACATCACCTCTCTGTAGGTTAAATGATCTTTTTCTTCAACTAAGAAAACATCGAGGGTGTCATCAGATGACGTCCTGTACCTGACAGGGAGTCTCGATATCCTTTGTGACCTACGAGGTGGTTGTGTCAAAAGTATCTCATCTTCCTGAACTTCTGGTTCTATCGTCGATTCAATGTTATTTTGATTGACTTCATCTAAATCAATCATTCTATGATCTGCACTTTCTAACATAAATTTTGTTTCTAAGAAAGTTGCATTTCGAGCAACGAACACATTTCGGTTCTCGGGATCATAGAACTGATATCCCATGGAATTTTTAGGATATCCAATGAATCGATATTTGTACCCTCTAGGTGTAAGTTTATCCCGTTGTGCAACTCTTACATAGGCAGGACAACCCCAAATCTTAACATACTTAAGACTCGGTTTCTTTCCAGTCCATAACTCATACGGAGTAGTCGGAACGGATTTTGATGGAACTTTGTTCAAAAGATGAGCGGCAGTGTCTAGAGCATGGCCCCATAAGTATATTGGTAGATCAGTAAAACTCATCATCGATCGAACCATATCTAATAAAGTTCAATTCCTCCTCTCCGAAACACCATTTTGTTGAGGAGTGTCTGGAGGAGCATATTGAGCGAGAATCCCATTCTCTTTTAAATAACTCATGAACTCACTGCTCATGTGCTCACCGCCCCGATCGGATCGAAGGCATTTCAAGAGTTTTCCGGTTTGTTTCTCTACTTCAAATCGGTATTCTTTGAACTTTTCAAAAGTTTCCGATTTGTGTTTCATAAGAAACACATAACCATATCGTGACAAATCATCGATAAAAGTTACAAAGTATTGAAACCCACCCATGGCAGTATGATTTATAGGACCACATACATCGGAATGAACAAGTTCCAATAAATCATTAGCACGATCTCCAACACCACTAAATGAGGATTTGGTCATTTTACCTTGAATACAATATTCACAAACTGATAAAGGTTCTATGGTTAGATTCGATATCACACCATCCTTAACTAGTTTGGTTAGGCATTTTATGCCTATATGAACTAATCTCATATGCCAAAGTTCTGTGTTATTTATTTCACCCGATCTTTTCCTTTTAGATTTTTCTATATTAAAGACATCACGATTTTTGGTAAGAATGTAATGACCATCAACCATGGGACATGAAACAAGCAAAACATTCATATTATCATATAAATTCAAAAGACCATCTTTAATATTTACATGAAATCCTTCGCTGTCAAGTACAAGAAGCGAAATGATTTGCCGTATCATATTCGGCACAAAATAACAGTTATTAAGTCGAATATTACATTCATCCGAGAGTTTCAAAAACAAAATTCCTACTACTTCAACTTGTAGAGAATCTCCATTCCCTACTCGCAGCTGGATCTCTCCCAGCTTCAATCTTATAGTTTCCCTCAGATCCTGCAACGAATTACAGATATGAGAAGGACAAGCAGTGTCTAACACCCAAGTCGAACTAGAATCAAAAGCAAGTGTAATGTCAATAATAGGAAAGCAAATACTTGAAGGAGCTTTCTTCAAAGAGGCTAAATATTTCAAACAGTTGCGTTTCCAGTGTCCAAGCATGTCGCAGTAGAAATATTTTCCTTTTGCAACATCTGTCTTCACCTTTGGTTTAAAAACCCCTGCGGAAGCAACCTTTAAACTTTTACCTTTAACTTTCTTCTTCTTTTTCTGTTTCTTCCTAGCCGGCTTTTGAGAAGCCTGAGAAGATCCAGAAGAAGAAGCACCAGTGACCATGGAAGCAGAACTATTCTTATTCATGTCATCTTGAGCCGTCAGCAACATATTGTACAACTCAGAATATGTGGGAAGCATCTTATGCATGTTAAAGTTAACGATAAGGTCCTTGAAAAACTTAGGAAGAGATGCGAGAATCACACTATTCCAGAGGCGGTTATCAATATGAATATCCATCCTTTCGAGCTCTTCAATACAATCTATTAGCTTCATCACATGTGGGCTAACAGGTTTTCCCTCAGAGAGGAAAGTATGAAAAAGCTCGACAGTCACCCTATGTGTTGGACAGTTATGACCCATAGCGTCACTATTTGCACAAATCCTGGTGTTTTGTTGTACAAATTAACTATGTGACAAAGGAAATTGCTCTTTTATCATTTTTGATTAGATCACCAAGATTTATAAATGATAGGAGGTCCTTATGATTAGTTCCTGGATTGAGATGATATGAGACAATATCAATCCACGAAGGTTTAATCATTAATATCCATAGTCAGAGTATTATCGAGATTGGACATCGATAATACGGAAAAGACTAGTATTACACTTGTGCGCGTTGTGAGGGCATAACGACATAGTTCTCATATATTTGGGTATAGGATACTCATGCAAGTGTAGTAGGAGTTTGTGTTTAACCGATGGTACGGAAAACAGCTTCGCTCTGGATAGACCCCTCAGAATTCCATTGGTAGTATGACTATGTGTCTATGGAAGTCCGAATCAGGGTAGGTGTATTTGGTATTAACCTGAGACTTGCACCGCTAATACTTGCGACAATCAATATACTTTGGTTTTGGTCGTCCAGGGCTTTAACAGGTTCTGTGGACGCCTCTTCTGGGTATATGAGAATCGTAGTGTATTGGGTGTGATGTCGAGATGGAAGTATCACTTCAGTCATAATGGAGATGATGGTCACGTAGGATACGTAACTGGTTCTCTTAT
Organism: Zanthoxylum bungeanum; assembly: GCA_019454045.1. Taxonomy (NCBI): domain Eukaryota; kingdom Viridiplantae; phylum Streptophyta; class Magnoliopsida; order Sapindales; family Rutaceae; genus Zanthoxylum; species Zanthoxylum bungeanum. Next base: position 83,481 of record SKCR01019534.1, on the reverse strand, counting down.
GTACTGCAGTCATCGGGATAAAATGACTAGGTCATGTTTATCCGATTATAGAGACTAGTAACCAGAGATCCGATATGTGCTTCGTACGGGGCAGACACAATTCCAGCCCCAGGCCTAGCATGTGACATCCGATACTGGATCGAAATACGCAAAACTACATATACTACGCCTGATATAGATCACATATTCCTGTAAGGATATTTCTGGAGAATTGGGTAGGCATGACGCTTTGCTAGAAGCCAACCTTGTCTTGTAAATTGGTAAAAACATAGTACTAGGTACTTACGTGTTCGAATAGTCCGACGACCGGATTTACTGCCAACATATCCGGGGATCTCATGGGTCGCTTCCCGAAGATTCACCGATGACGTATGACTCGCACTTTATTAATCTGGGATTAATTAGTAGAGAGAGAAAATTAATCTGGGATTAATTACGGAGATATTTTATCTGGGATAAAATATTAATAAAGAGAGAGAACGATTAATTTGGAATTAATCGATAAAATAATATATTCGATATATTATACGAAATTGGATTTCGACGCAGAATTGAAATTAGATTTTAATTCGGGCGAACTAGTTAATTTAGAATTAATTCGTTAGCGACGTGAATAGTGATTTTACTAGGCATAATTATTTAATTACGTCGCAACGGAAAATTCGTTAATTTGGAATTAGCAAACCCGAGCCCGAGAGTGTTTGCGGGCGCACTCGCATTGCGAACTTAAGTACGGCTCACAGGTCACATCAAGCGTCAAATCACTATTCGCATCAAGCGTCAAATCATTAGTCACTTTGAGTGATGTGACAACTTGTCACTTGATTGAGTGAATAGTTGATGGAAGTGGTTGGCTTTAAAAGCCTTTGACTTTTGGAAATTTGTTTTGAGTTTTTTGGTATTTGTTTTTGGAAAATTAAAACCAAAAGACTTGATACATTTTGCCATCTCTCTCTCTCTTCCTTCTTCACGGTTTCAGAAACCTTTTCCCTTCTCTCCCTCTCTCGGTTTTGAACCAATTTTCTTCTCCGTTTCTTGGCTTGGCCGAAAATAACAAGAAGAAAAGTGATGATTTTGTTGCAAAATCAAGAGTGCTAGCACACAAAGGAGTTATCCTAAGGTGATAGGGAATCAATTTCATGATCATGGAATCACCATACATAGCTTGGAGCTTGGAGATCCATCAATGGAGGTTGACCGAAAATGAAGGAGCACACTTGGAGGTGATGATCGAATTTTGGAGGCCAAAAATCAGCTCACTGCCAAGAGCTTCATCATCTTGGAAGAAAAGATTTTTCTTTGTCGCATCCAAACCGATCAATGTAAGTATGTTCCCACCGTACTTCTTGATATATACACATGATTTTCATTGCTTGATTGATCTTGGGATGCTTAGAAAATTCCAACAATGGTATCAGAGCCTAATTGAGCATGAAAATATATTACGGTTAAAATTGGGTAAAATCAATTTGAGCATGATTTGATGAAATTGTTTGATTGAGTATGCTTAAATGATGTTTAATTGAAGTTTTGCATGATCAATTTCATGAAATTTGATTGGATCAATTTTTCCTCAATTTTTGAGGCTTGGCCGAATATGAACATAGCCTAATGTCTTGGTATTTTTTGTGTTTTTGATCATTGGATGAGTTGGAAAACATTGGGTAATGTTGATTGTGGATTCAATTGGATTGAAACCGAATTGGACATTAAAATCCCCAAAATGCCGAGAGCTTACTAGCATGAAATGTGTTTGATTTTTGTATTAAATGTGTTGGACATGTTTTGATGTTAATGAGCATAATTAATTAGGCTAATTGATGTTTTGGAAATGTTAATTTGGGTGATTAATTATGGCATTACACTTTGAGTAATTAAATTGTGAAATTGGAATTTTGGAATTTAATTATGTTGAGCCAAATTTGGAATTGGGCTTGTAAAGTTGTAATTGGGCTTTAATGGGCTTGGTTGTACCAAGATGGGTTTAGGCTAAATTGGTTGGATCCAATTGGGCCCAAACCATATCCATAAAGTCCAATTATGACTAATGGACCTTAAAACTTTAATTGGGCCTAATGTGCCTAAATTGGTTTCTAGGCATATAAGGGTGATTCCTTAAATGGGCTTTGGTATTGGGTTTTGACCCATGTTGACCAAAAGTCCATGCCTTATGAAATTAATTGAAAGCCCATTGGACTTTAATTAAATTAACATTGGATGTAATCGGGCTTTGAGACCCGTAACGGTTAGATTTAGAATCTAAGTCACTAAGGTTCGTTAATAAAGTGTATTATTTAATTTTGAATTAATAACGAATTAGTATTAAATGCAAATTGAATTGGATTTAATTTTGTAGTTTAATATAATTCAAGAATTCGTACTTTGAGTACTTATTCGCAAAACGAGTTTGACTCGCGCAAAATCAAATCGTTGTTTGAACATTTGATGGTCATTAATTATCAGATTAATTAATTGGATTAGATTGATTGATAACATGCTTGTGTGAATACATGGTTGCGATGCATGAATAATGTATATCAGATGGATATTAGATGGGTGGGGCAATTTTGGAAATTGTTGTAATAAATTTAGAATTTATTAATTGGACCTGCGTGTCCAGCCTATTACTCTCCTTACTCTCTTGTATTTCTCTTCTCACCTATTCCCCTCAATGTAAATGAGGTTTCTTTAGAAGTGTTATGTAACGGGTAGAAGCAATACTTGTGCTACGGAAGAGAGGAAATTGAGAGATTTGTTCTAGGAACAATGTGTTAAGTATCCATCCGCATATCATTATTATTTTATTTATATGCGCCTTATTATGTGTTTAGAATGCATGTTTAAGGGTGTATGATGATGCGACATTAACAAAGATAATTAAATTGGTTGCCAATTTGCACGCGAAAAAAACCCTCAATATCATATTAAGCGTTTTTCCTTCCGTTGAGTGATTCTTACTCAAGATCTAAGACTGGCATTGTTTTGTTGGCCAAAGTCAAGACCTTTGTCCGTCGAGGATGTGTTTGAATCATGAAGGCTTTGTTCCATATTGGTGTCTTGTCCAAGTTGTGATTTGTTGGCCAAAGTCAAGATCACTTCTTGTCCATCAACATTGATTACGAAGCTTTCCAAGGTCAATGGGTTCCGCTTAACTGGGATCACTAAGTTTGTTGTGCCAAAGCCAAGGCTTAGTTGATTCAGAGGAAAAAAGGTTAGGCAATATATTGGATATATTGGCATATATAGGATATATGTTTCGGACTTGGATGTCCACCTACTGGATCTAGGAATTGGATGAGATCCAATTGATCTTAGAGATCTACCTAGTTAATTATCATACAAGTTGTTGGCCAAATTCAAGATTGTGTGTTATTTAACGGGATCCTAGCCCACTAGGAAACAAGGTTTCCCGAGTACTCAACAGAAGGTTAGAGGCTCGCCGAAAAATAGTGGGAGGCAAGTATTAAATTTGCAATATTCGTTTAGTTACTTGCCATACGCACTCATTACAAATTATTTGTCAATAAATTAATATATTAGTTGGACTAATATTTAATCGTTGTTTTTAAACAGTTGGACTGTATTCAAACTACTTCAATTAATAGTTGATTTTATAATTGGATTATAGTAATCAATATAATTGAATTTAATCAATTAAATTATAGTTGATTATATAGTTAGACTATAGTAATCATTATAATAAATTGTGCCTAAAATCGTTGATTAAATAGTTGGACTATTAAAATCAAGATAATTGAAAGATTAGTGTTTAAAACATAATCCTGGGTGAAAATGTATTTAAACGACTTTAATTTTCAAATTGGGAATAAAACTTCAGGATAGTCCTGAAAGTCGAGAAGTTACTTTATTTGATATAGTGACGTCTCGAGCCTAAGCTCGGAGTTGAGCAAATAGTGGAGCATGATCTTTGGAAGATTCATGTGATGATAACTTTAGTGCTTAATCCATTAAACTTTCCAAATAGACTCCTTAATTTCTTAATCAGAACTAAGGATTAGATCCTTAATGTATGATAATGAAATTGAAGGATCTTCATGGATCTATTCTTAGATCTTAGAAATAAAAAAAAATTGCAATAGTAAACTCTTGGAGAGTTAATGGCTATACTCAAGGAGTCAAAGCCAAAATTTGCAATAAGGCAAGAAGCGCAAGGCGCACCTTACTTCGATATCCCAGAAGGCCAAGGCTTGGCCAAAGGCTTCTGGAGTATAGAAAAAGGGCAAAGGCAAAGTCATTAGAATCTTCTGGGAAGATAAAGGACATATCCCAAAATATCTGCCTAAATTGTGGCAAACGGGGACACGGAAGCGTGACTGCCGTATGGACAAGGCAGACATGAAGGAATTGAAGACGGTGTAAGGCTCTGACTTCAAATATGTTTGTCATAAATATGTTCACTAATTAGTATTAAAATTGGATTTTAGATACTAAATATGGTACATAAATATGTACTGTTGTGCAGAATCTGCTGAGAGCAGGATGCTGACTTCGGTTGAGATTAATCTACGAATAGGAAACGGGACGACAGTCGCTGTTTTAATCGTAGATACCTAAGTTTAAGAACTACCCTTCGGGTGTGTACTTAAATTAGGAAACTGTTAAAATGTAACTAGTTTGACTAGATACATTATCTCTATATCAGGTTTAACCCGTTACGGGTATACCTTTATATTCTAGAACACTAAAGTGTTTTATTTTATAAAGATGATATTGAGATAAACACATTAGATGTGAATAACAGTATTTATATTTTGAATATAAATAAATCTCAAACATATAACATGACAAACAAATAGCTCAAATTGATTTAATCAGTTGAAACTTAAATGTGGCATTGTTGTCTGGGACACAAATAACAAGACTCGTATATCCACACTTTCGAAGAGTGGGTACTAGGACAAATTTGATTCCATTCAAATAATCTCTACGAATCTAGTTTATTGGGTAAAGTGCCTTAAACACATTTACTTGGTAAAAGTGCAAGTGCCATCGATCTGTTAGCCCTTATTCATAGTGATGTAATGGGCCCATGTCTAGCTAGGCTAGATGTGGATATGAATATTTCGTGACCTTTACGGATGTGGCATCGCGTTATGGTTATGTGTTTCTTTTGAAACACAAATCGGAAACTTTTAGAGTTTCGACACGAAATAGACAAACAGATCGGCTAAAGTATTAAACCGTCACGGTTAGACTATGATGAAAATACTTAAGCAATAATTTTCTTAAATACTTGAAAGAGTATAGTATTCTTTCAATGAGGACTCCTCCCGGAACACGTCAATTTGACGGTGTGTTCGAACGGAGAAACCGAGTTTTGTTGGACATGATAAGGTTAATCATGAGTCGCTCTGAGCTACCATTTCCTTCAACGGATACGCATAAACAGTGCAGAACTTATTTAGAATAAGGTTCCATAAAAATCTGTTTGACAGACTTCATATTAGATATGAACATGAAAGAAACTAGGTTTTCTCATTCCTGAACATTTGGGTATGCTAGGCATATGTTTGGATGATACCAAACTAGAACCCAAATCGGATAAGTGCCAAATTGTAGGTTATCCTTGAGAAACCAAAGTATAATACTTATACATCTCACAAGAGAACAATGTAATTGTTGCTCACCATGCGGTTTTCCTAAGAGGAATACCGATATGCAGTGGTAAGTGGGAGGAAAGTAAAACTCGATGAAAATCAGAGTAATATTATTCCAGGCACTGATTCCTTAATGGAACACAAATAGTTCATCAATGATGAAACTATACCAGTAATCTTGGAATACACAAGAACCGCGTAAGTCAGAGAGAGTCAGAAAATAACCTGGGGTATGGGTTTCTGATCTCACCTCATAAAGATGTCAATCTTATTGAGGAATAAGAACTGACTACGTATGAGGAATGATCCATATTATGGCCCTATGTGCCATGATGTCCAAATGGATTCCATGTATACCAACTAAGTTTGGATACTAGTTGTGTACCGCAAGGCATTGTGCCTATTGGTACTATATAAGTCTTCAAGGAAGACATACATGGAAGGCAACATACCAACGTACTAAGCTAGGCTTGTAGCAAAAGGTATCGTTATCAACATAGTGTCGATTACGACGAAACCTTTTACATGTTGCCATGGTAAATCCATTTGGATAATGCTTGCTAATGTTGCATGTTTCATTCTTGAAATATGGCAGCTATAATGCCAAAAATGCTTTCCTTAACGGAAACCTTTTGGAGGATGTTTACAACATCCTGACGGTTTTTGTCGTACCATAACAAGTAAACCAAGGTTTGTAGTAATTCGATCCATGGATTGATTGAACAAGTATAGGTTCTTGGAACCATCGTATTGATGTGATCATAATGGTATATGATTTAATTCAAAACGAAAAGGATTCTTGTGTATATAAGGAGGTTAGTGGGAGCGCACTGACAATGAATGTCCTAAATAATGATAATATATCATTTCTTGGAAATGATATTCCCATAAATACAATTGGTGAAAGCTTGGCTTTCAAGAAAATTCTTCTAGAATTCTTAAGAGAAAACAACCTTTATTCTAGGAATAAAGATCCACTGGGATAGATTTAAAGTTGTTAGCACTCTCCGAGAAATCGTACATTGAAACAAATGTACGCGACCTGATGTCTCATACGCTTTGAGCATATGGAGTCACAATCGGGCCAATTCAAGTGATAGTCATTGGATTGATGTGAAGAACATCCTTTAGTATCTTAGAGGAACTAAGGATGCTATCTTATACTATGGAGAATGAGAACTTGAAGTGACTGGGTTCACCGTTGTAAGTTTCCTAACCGACAAAAACGACTATAAGTCGTAACAACGGTACTATATAGTTTAAATAACGGAACAGTGAGCTGGAAATCTTCCAAGTAAGATACTGTTACCGAATAAACAAAAAACGCGGGTTATTGCTGCAGCTGAGGCAGCAATAGAAGCCAATTGGGTCGATAATAAATCTAATAGATTAGATATAGTTTTGTTAGCAGCTGAGCTAGGCTTCAGCGCATGCTAAAGAATTAATGGTCTCATCACGATCCAGATATATACTTCAACTATTATCTAATTCGTTCGGATCATACATCGTGACGATGTGATGATCGAATAATTCGCATCAGATGATAATCATGCAAATCCGTTGATGAAAGCATTTCTCAGCAGAAATTTGAGCGAACCGTACATAGTTCGGGTGTAGGACACTCGAGTGACTGGCTATAGGCCAAGTGGGAGATTGTTGGACAGTTATGACCCATAGCGTCACTTTTGCACAGATCATGGTGTTGTTGTACAAATTAACTATATGACAAAGGAAATTACTCTTTTATCATTTGTGATTAGATCACCAAGATGTATAAATGATAGGAGGTCCTTATGATTAGTTCCTGGATTGAGATGATATAGACAGTATCAATCCACGAAGTTTAATCATTAAATATCCCTAGTCAGAGTATTATCGAGATTGGACATCGATATGCAGAAAAGACTAGTATTACACTTGTGCGCGTTGTGAGGGCATAGCATCATAGTTCTCATATATTTAGGTATAAGATACTCATGCAAGTGTAGTAGGAGGTTGTGTTTTACCGATGGTACGGAAAACAGCTTTGCTCTGGATAGACCCCTCGGAATTCCATTGGTAGTATGACTATGTGTCTATGGAAGTCCGAATCAGGGTAGGTGTATTTGGTCTTAACCTGAGACTTGCAGCGCTAATACTTGCGACAATCAATGTACTTTGGTTTTGGTCGTCTAGGGCTTTAACAGGTTCTGTGTACGCCTCTTCTGGGTATATTGAGAATCGTAGTGTATTGGGTGTGATGTCGAGATGGAAGTATCACTACAGTCATAGTGGAGATGATGGTCACGTAGGATACAGAACTGGTTCTCTTATGTACTGCAGTCATCGGATAAAATGACTAGGTCAGGTTTATTCGATTATAGAGACTAGTAACCAGAGATCCGATATGTGCTTCGTACGTGGCAGACATAATTCCAGCCCCATGCCTAGCATGTGACATCCGATACTGGATCGAAATACGCAATACTATGTATACTACATACATGATATAGATCACATATTCCTGTAAGGATATTTCTGGAAATGGGTAGGCATGGCGCTTTGCTAGAAGCCAACCTTGTCTTGTAAATCGGTAAAAATATAGTACTAGGTACTTACGTGTTCGGATAGTCCGACGACCGGATTTACTACCAACATATCCGGGGATCTCATTGGTTGCTTCCAAAAGATTCACCGATGACGTATGACTCGCACTTTATTAATCTGGGATTAATTAGTAGAGAGAGAAAATTAATCTGGGATTAATTACAGAGATATTTTATCTGGGATACTTGGAGGTGATGACCGAATTTTGGAGGCCAAAATCAGCTCACTGCCGAGAGCTTCATCATCTTGGAAGAAAAGATTTTTCTTCGTCGCATCCAAACTGATCAATGTAAGTATGTTTCCACCGTACTTCTTGATATATACACATGATTTTCATTGATTGATTGATCTTGGGATGCTTAGAAAATTCCAACACTATGCATCTCTACCTGTGGTCGATCACTGAATAGTTCCTTCATATGTATCAAAATGGATCCAGAATCAGGCATCAGCATATACTTCCTCTGTAGTTCCGGCACCATAGATCCCAAGATGTATGACCGGACTTTCCGATCATCATCTTTCCATTTGATGAACGTCTCACGTTCTTCATCTAACGCATCATCCGAAACCCTTGCGGGCATTGGACGATCTAGAACATATTCAAGTTGCTCCGCTTGGCAAAGAATACGGAGATTCATAAGCCAAACATTATAGTTAACAACACCCTGGAGCCTATGCGTATCAAGTATATGCGAAAGAGGGTTCGATACAGACAGTCTGTCTACACAAGGATAAAATAAAGCAGAAATTAATAATTAAATATCATTATAAAAACACTAAATAGAATATGGATTTACTTTTTCTATAAAAAGTCCTCGCATTGTCTTATATATTCTTTATAATATCTACAAACAATAATACGGAATTTAACTCTTAAATCTCACAAAGCAAAGTAAATCCTTCTTGACATTTATGCAAATCTCACGCTTTAGCAATATTGACCCCTGTAAATTCGAGAACGTAGACAACTATTGTCAATTGCATCCCATGAAACTCTTACATTTGTCCATAAATCGAATCTCATCCTCATGCTTTAGCAATATTGGATAGTTAAATTTTTAGATCAACTTGTCCATCGCCGAAAGTAAGATACTAATATTAACCTCACGCTTTAGCAATATTGGATAATACTTTCTCTTAAATTCGACTCATCTCATGCTTAACCGGAATAGTACAAAACATTATAACCAATCCCTCACGCTTTAGCAATATTGGGAATAATCATAATGGTTTCACTAACACCGTATAGACAAGCCGGACCATGTCATATTTTCAACTAAAATAATAACAATTAATGATCTAGCGTAGAGATTTTTCCAAATTCAAATGCATACAAATATATAAAATGTATGCATGTCCAAAAAATGCCTAAAACATGTAATTCACAATTAAATGTATGCATGGGCATTTTATAACATTGAAAAAAAATTATAAGGAACATGAACAATTAGAAGCACGTATCGCTCTGATACCATTTGTTGAGTGAGGAACGGATAATCCTTGCGCAGCGGAACCCGCCCGAGTTTGTATATGATTTCAATAGTCCAACTATCTAATCAATGATTGGGGGTACTATTGAATATAATGATTACTATAGTCTAACTATATAATCAACTATTATTTGATTGGTTAAATTCAAATATATTGATTACTATAATCCAATTATATAATCAACTATAAATGAAATAGTTTGAATACAGTCCAACTGTTTAATTAAAACAACGATTAAATATTAGTCCAACTAATATATATTTAAGTAATGACGAAAAATTGAACTGAGCGCGTATTGGCAAGTATCTAAACGAAATTGAAAATTTAATAATTGCCTCCCACTATTTTTCGGCGAGCCCCTAACCCTCTGTTGAGTACTCGGGAAACCTTGTTTCCTAGTGGGCTAGGATCCCGTTAAATAACACACAACCTTGACTTTGGCCAACAAATTGTATGATATTTAACTAGGTAGATCTCTAAGATCAATTGGATCTCAACCAATTCCTAGATCCAGTAGGTGGACATCCAAGTCCGAAACATATATCCAATATATGCTAATATATCCAATATATTCCCTAACCGTTTTCCTCTGAATCAACTAAGCCTTGGCTTTGGCACAACAAACTTAATGATTCCAGTTAAGCGGGACCCATTGACTTTGGAAAGCTTCGTAATCGATGTCGATGAACAAGAAGTGATATTGACTTTGGCCAACAAATCACAACTTGGATAAGACATGAGATATGGAACAAAGCCTTCATGATTCAAACACATCCGCGATGGACAAAGGTCTTGACTTTGGCCAACAAACCAGTGCCAATCTTGGATCTTGAGAATGAATCATTCAATGGAAGGAAAAAAGGCTTAATATTTGTTGAGGGTTTTTCGTGTAATTGGCAACCAAATAATTATCTTTGATTAGGTCTCATCATACACCCTTAAACATGCATTCTAAAAGCATAATAAGGCGTGGTAAAAAATTAATAATGATATGCAGATGGATTTTAAAACAACTTGTTCCGAGAACAAATCTCTATTTTTCCTCTCTTCTGCTAGCATAAATCTTACTTCTACCCAATTACATAACACTTCTAAAGAAACCTCATTTACATTGAGGGGAATAGGTGAGAAGAGAAATACAAATAATTAAGAGATAATAGGCTGGACACGCAGGTCCAATTTAATAAATTCTAAATTTATTACAACAATTTCCATCTGATATGCATTATTCATACATCACATCCATGTATTCACACAAAGCATGTTATCAATCAATCTAATCCAATTAATTAATATGAAATTAATGACCATCCAATGTTCAAACAACGATTTGATTTGCGCGAGTCAAACTCGTTTTAAGAATAAGTACTCAAAGTACGAATTCTCGAATTATATCAAACTACAACATTAAATCCAATTTAATTTGTATTCAATACTAATTCTTATTTAATTCCAAATTAAATAATTATACTTTTTTATGAGCCTTTGCGACTTAGATTCTAAATCTAATCATTACGGGTCTCAAAGCCCCATTAACATCCAATATCAATTTAATTAAAGTCCAATGGGCTTTCAATTAATTTATAAGGCATGGACTTTGGCAACCAAAGCCCAATAAGGAATCACCATTGCCAAAAATCAATTTAGGGCCATTAGGCCCAATTAAAATATTAAAGGCCCATTTTATTATATTTGGACTTTATGGAAATGGTTTTAGGCCCCATTGGATCGAACAATTAACCTAAACCAAAATTGGTCCAACCAAGCCCATAAAGCCCAAATACAACTTTATTAGCCCAATTCCAAATTTAGCCCAACTAATTAAATTCTAAAATTCCAAATTTCACAATTTAATTAACTAAAGTGCATTAGCTATAATTAATTAGTCAAATTAACATTTCCAAAATATCAATTTACTTAATTAATCATGCTAATCATCATCAACAGATGTCCAATATTATTGAATAAAAAAATCATCTCATTTCATGCTATATAGCTCACGTCATTTTAGGGTTTTATAAATCCGATTTCATTTTAATCCAATTAAATGCTAAATCAATTTATCCCATGTCTTTCAACTCATCCAATGATCAAAAGAACAAAATACCACGACTTTAGGGCATATCATCAATTCGGCCAAGACAAATTTTTGGGGAAAAAATAATCCAATCAATTTTTCATCAAATTGATCATGCATAACTCTAAGTTATCATCATTCAAGCATACTCAAACAATCAATTTTATCAAATCATGCTCAAATCAATTTACCCAAATTTACCCTAATTCAATTTCATGCTTAATAATGGCTCTGATACCATTGTTGGGTTTTCTAGGTCAAACCAAGATCAAATTAAGCATATAAATGTGTGAATACATCAAAGTAAAGTAGCGGAAATACTCACTTTGATCGGCTTTGCGATGCGAAGAACACAAAAATTTCTTCATGGATGATTCGGCCAAGCCTCCTTTTGTGCTCCTTGTGTTGATCTTCAAGCTCCAAGCTTTAAGTGTTGATTCCATGCTCATGAATAGGTTTCCCTATCACCTTTGAATGACTCATTGGATGTGCTAGCACCATGAAAAACTTGCAACAAATCTTCCATTTGCTTCTTTTAACTCTCGGCCAAGGAGAGAATTTGAGAGAAAATTGGCACACTTGCCGTGAGGGAGAGGAGAGAGGAAGTTGTTTGTGTTTTTGATTTCAAAAATCAAATACAATAATTCAATTTCCAAAATTGGTACAAGGCATTAATGCCTCCAACAAATCACATCAATCACAAAAGTGACAGGCATCACATCACTCAAAGTTGATGTGACTTCCATCACAAGAATGACTAATGATGTGATGCGTGATGTGACTTGTGGCCCCACTTGATTGAAAATGCGAGTGGTTCCGCAAACACTCCCGGGCTCAGATTCGCTAATTCCGAATAAACGAATTTTCCGTTGCGACGTAATTAAATCAAATTTAATTAAATAATTATGCCTAGTAAAATTACTATTTACGTCGCTAGCGAATTAATTCTAAATTAACTCGTTCGCCTGAATTAAAATCTAATTTTAATTCCGCGTCGAAATCTAATTTCGTTTAATATATCAAATATATTATTTTCGATTAATTCCAAATTAATCGTTCCCTCTCTTTAAATAATATTTTATCCCAGTTAAAATATCTCCGTAATTAATCCTAGATTAATTTTCTCTCTCTAATAATTAATCCCAGATTAATTATGTCCGAGTCATACGTCATCGGTGAATCTTCGGGAAGCGACCCATGAGATCCTTGAATATGTTGGCAGTAAATCCGGTCGTCGGACTATCCGAACACGTACGTACCTAGTAGTACTTTTTACCGATTTACAAGACATGGTTGGCTTCTAGCAAAGCACCGTTGCTACCCAATTCTCCAAAAATATTCTTAAAGGAATATATAATCTATATCAGGTGTAGTATACGTAGTATTACGTATTGCGATCCAGTATCGGATGTCACGTGCTAGGTTTGGGGCTGGAATTGTGTCTGTCCCGTACGAAGCACATATCGGATCTCTGGTAACTAGTCTCTATAATCGGATAAACATGACCTAGTCATATTATCCCGATAGCTGCAGCATACAAGAGTACCAGTTCCTTATCCTACGTGACCATCATCTCCATATGACTGAAGTGATACTTCCATCTTGACATCACACCCAATACACTACGATTCTCAATATACCCAGAAGAGGCGTACACAGAACATGTTAAAGCCCTGGACGACCAAACAATGTATATTGATTGTCGCAAGTATTAGCGATGCAAGTCTCAGGTTAAGACTAAATACACCTAGCCTGATTCGGACTTCCATAGACACATAGTATTACTACCAATGGAATTCTGAGGGGTCTATCCAGAGCGAAGCTGTTTCCGTACCATCGGTAAACACAACCTCCTATCACACTTGCATAAGTTCCAATACTTAAATATATGAGAACTATTTCGTTATGCTCTCATAACACGCACAAGTGCAATACTAGTCTATTCCGAATTATCGATGTCCAATCTCGATAATACTACGACTATGGATGTTTTAATGATTAAACCTTAGTGGATTAATATTGTCTCATATCTTATTAATCTGGAACTAATCATATGGACTTTTATCATTTATATATCCCAGTAATCCAATTACAAATGATAAAAGAGCAATGTCCTTTGTCACATAGTTAATTTGTACAACACACCATGTTCTATACAAATAGTGATGCTATGGGTCATAATTGTCTAATAGAATCACCCCATCACAACCAAACAATTTTGGCCAAGACCCATTATTTTGGGAAATTGGGCATTTACCAAAAGGCTTACAAAAACTGATGCCATCCTTAGTGATCATAAAATTCATAAAAATGCTACTAGAACCTCATTTAGCTAAATGCGCAAATTAAATTTCTAGGGTTCAAAGGTGCGAAAATGATGGATAAGAAATAATGTTTTAAATTCAAAATTAGAAGGAAAAAGTGTTAGAAACTTACTAGGCTTGATTGGAGCTTGAAGAAGCATCACTTTGGCATGAAAATTTTGGAAGCAAAAAGGAAGTGAAATGGAGTGAAGGAGGGAGTCCCTAATTCATTTTTTTGAGCTTGAAGAGAGAGAGAGAGAGAGAGAAGATTAATAGTGAAGGGTTTTTATACATGGGCTGATTTTTATTGTTAAAAGAGTGACTTTAATTAAGCCATTGTCACAATCTAAGGACAATCCCATTTCACTGTTCATCAAGATAAACATGAAAGTTTGACTTGATTCTATTCTTAATTTGGGAAAACGATAAACATAGAAGTTGTAGGTCTTGGTATAAGCTTTCCGAAGATATAAGTTCAATAAAATTAGTCATCGTATAGAAAAGGTACGATTGAAATACAAAGGCTGTCCTGATCGCGTTAAAATTTAAATGCACAGTGAAACTGAGAAATTTTCACTTTGTGTTTCTAAAATAATTTATATAAGTAATATCATGCTAATGATTCATGTTTGAATGCTTAAATATTTCACTCAACACACAAATAAATTTTGTAATTGTACCACGAAAATTGGGTTGTTACATTATCTTCTCCTTATAAAAATTTTGTCTTCGAAATTTCCCTGTCCTTATGTTTAATCATTCGGAACTGAACGCACGTACATGAAAATTGTAGGCACTACATTTTTCATTTAAGTCCCTATGATGAGTCTCATTTGGAGACACTACCTTTTAAGTCACATAAGTCGCGGGAAATGAATGTCGGAAGGGGAAATTCAGAATAAGTATGTCATCGGATTCAATTCGCATGTTCACTGCTTTCGTTAGTGCTGCATTCGTGAACATGTTCGAACGTCAATCAGATTGCGGGCATTCGTGCAGTGTTCGAACGGTGTCGGTACTTCTGGTTTTGCTGCTAGCCTCACTCCCAAGCCCAATTAGCCCACCAAAACCCACCCAAAAATAATTAAAACATTTAAAACATGTCACAAATTAAAATAATATCCTTCATAAATTAAATAAATCACATCCCAATCTAAATAAACCTATTCCTAATTTAAACAAATCTTGTCCCCAATTAAATATATGATTTCCTTGTGTGACACAAATAAAATATATCCCCCATAATTACTTGATCCATTCCTATTCAAACCTTAGAGAACCCTAGCCTTTACCTATAAAAGAAACACAAATCCAACACTCTCATCCCCTAGTCCATTCACGCATAACACAAGAACAAGCACAAAAAAGTTTCACTTCTCCTCCTCTCTCTACTACAGCCGAAACTCATCCCCTAAACACCCTCCATTACCGAAAATCACACCCCTAAAATAGTAAGCCTTCACCGAAAATCACCCTTGAAATAACCCCCCCGTTCACAGAAAATCATAAACCAAAACAACCCTCATTGCCGTAACAAAACAGTCCACAAACAGCCCCATTGCCGTGAGAAAGACTGCTCCCATACACCCCCTAACCACCGCAAAAATAGCAACCCTTAAACCGCAAAAAAAGTAGCCTAAAACTGCAAAACAGTGATAGTAAAACCGCAGCAAACCAACAACAAAACAGAGGAAACGACTGCAAAAGCAAGCAAACCAGAAGCAGCGAACGAGAGCAGTGGACCGGAGGAGTTGCAGAGCATCAACCCTTCCGACGGCCGTGTAACGCACTTTCGAGAAACAACCTAAGAGGTTAGACCTGAGGGAACCCTTCCTTTTATTTATTTTCTTACTTTATTCTGCATGAGTATTGTGGGTTGGTGCACGATGTCATTTCCGGAAGAACGGAATAAGTGTTCTCTCTTGTGGTATATCAGATGGAAACCCGGACGTAAATTCTGTAGCCGAATCCGAATGGACGGTAGTGCGGTCTGTACTCGGGATACTACGCCACGTGCCGCTTGAGAGACACACATATTCTGTTTCATCCAACCTTGTGTTTGAGCATGATTTAGTCGCTAGTATGTTATTTATGTTAAGCACAATTTAGTCGTTTTCGCTTTACTTTCTGCACGTTATTTGTTTGTGTATTGATGATGTAGTGCTCATGGGCTTAGTATGTTGGTCTAAAGGTTCTCTATTTGAGGGAAGAAAAGTCCAAAAGGCTACCTTTACGACAATACTTTGCCGCACCGGACAGAGTATGTTTGATTGAATGTGGGATATGTTTAATCGAGCATACGAGGTCCTATATTATTGTTGTCTTTATTTTATATGCACGGTAAGATAATGCGCATGGGATAACTAAGGTGGATTAAAGGTCCTCTACCATGATGTTTTGCCGTGCCTTTTATTATGTCATTTACCATTTGCATATCGTTGCTTTATTTTCGCATGCATTGCATTCTTGTGCACATGGGCTAACTAGGGTGGATTCAAGGTCCTCTATTCGAGGGAAAATACCTAAAGGCTACCTTTACCACGATGTTTTGCCGCGCCTTTATTATGTCATTTATCCTTTGCATATCGTTGCTTTATTTACGCATGCATTGCATTCTTGTGTGCATGGGCTAACTAGGGTGGATTCAAGGTCCTCTATTCGAGGGAAAATGCCTAAAGGCTACCTTTACCATGATGTTTTGCCGCACTAGACGAGGTACACCCAATTGAATGTGAATGAGTTCAATCGGGCACACGGGGTCCTACATTATGGATTTGCTTATCTATGTATGTGTTGTGTCATCTATCATGCATCAGGTCATGTCCCGTTCGAATGCGTTCTCGAACGCTATACGAACGTGAACCTTCGGTCTTGTCCCGTTCGAACGCGTTCTCGAACGCTATACGAACGTGAACCTTCTGTTTACAGTTCGCACGCGTTTACTAACGCTACTCGAATGGGCATGTATTTTCTTTGTTTTATCATGCATCAGGTCTGGTCTCGTTCAAATGCGTTCTCAAAAGCTACACGAACGTGAACCTTCTGTTTACTGTTCGAACGTGTTTACGAATGCTACACGAACGCATATACACTGAACTGAGTCATTTTCATCACATTTCATGCATGATCGCTTCTTGGGTGATTTCCCTTGTATTATGTAATTAACCATGCCATTCCATTATTGACAATTTTGCTGTTATCATCCATTTGTATTCCCGCGTTCATCTATTTGATGTGTTTGCAAGATTGTGTTCAAGCATGATTAGGTCTTTAGGATGTTACTTGTTTCTCAAGCATGATTTAGCCATTAGTATGTTATTCCTCTATGCATGATCTTGTTATCTCCTTTCGCAATAGGTGTTTCTTTATGTTTATGTTTAGGTTGTTATTTATTTTTCGTGTTTGATGATTCAACATGTTCATGAGATTTTTGTGTGATATCATATGTTTTCCGTTATGATGATTCATTTTATACATACGAACTTAGGATTAGAATACTCTTGGAAATATGTTGCGTAGATTCGATTAAATTATTGCACAAATCATTTCATTACAAGTGGCATAAGTAAGGGACCATTCCGAACCCAACGGTTTGAGGTCTTCCCTTGCGAGGGGTGAGTGCGGCCTTAAATCATTTTCCCGGTTCACACCAGGTGGCGACTCCATGTTATTTCTCCGGTTTAGTTCCCCAGTTGGCTACTTGGGCGTTTTCAACTGGGACAAGTTTGCACCACGCAATGGCGTGGTTAAATGCTTTCAAATGATAATGGGCCAACCTATACATTCTATACATCTCATGCATCATATGCACGCATATATGCTAATATATGGTTTTAAAGACACCATAGATTCCCGTTGTGTAAGGGAAGAGGGAAAACTCACCAAGAGATCGATAGCAAACATGAGTGAATCAGAGAAAGAGGTATCCCGTATGGATCAGTTTGAGAACAGTCTCACCAAGATTACTGAACAGTTACAAGCGCTGACTACTGCTATGGCAAATATAGCTGTGCCCCATGCTGGGGGAAATTCTGAGAATGTGAGACGTGAGGAGCCTCCGAATGGGTTGGGGGATGACATCCCCCTTTTGATGATGACATGGCTGAATATGCGACGGGAAGAATGATTGGGTCTCAGGAAAAATTACAGAAGCTACGGGATCAGGTAGAATCGGTTACCCACAAAATGAGGGGTAAACATGAAGACTTGCTAGATTATGAGGCAATGACCTTTGAGGAGCAGCTGCCAGCTCAGTTTAATATGCCCGACATAGCCAAGTTCAACAGGAATGGGGATCCGAGGGTCCATCTCCGACAATATGTGTCAGTTATGAGTTCAGTGGGCCTGTCACAGCGCCAAGTTCAGAAAATGTTTGGGATGTCACTTGAATGGGCGCCAGTAGTATGGTATCATAGCCTCGAGAGGAAGGTCAAGGAAAATTGGAGGGAATTGGCAGATGCATTTCTGAAACAGTATGTTACAGACTTGGAGATTGATTTGTCACTCCGCGATTTGGAGAATACCAAGCAGAAGCCGGAGGAGAGCTTCAAGGAGTATGTAGATCGCTGGAGGAGCCAGCTTTTGAAGATGCAGACTCAGCCTTCGGAGAATGACCAGATAAAGACGATTATCAAGGGTACCAAGCCCTTAATTTATGGTAAGCTGAGGAGGATGACATATATGATTGGCGATTTTCGACAGTTGAGGGAGGCAGTTATAGATATTGAAGAGGAAGAGGCTGAAAACAGAAAGTTCTATGGCCAGAATAGAAGGAATATTGGGGGACCTTCAGGGACTATGCCCGCTACCGCCTGAGGTCAATGCCATTAAAAACAGGCGATTTTCCAACCTTGGTAACCTCTTTCAAGGTGTTCGAAAAGCTGAAGGTGCAAGGACTTCTTGAACCCTTAGAGCCTAAACCAATTCCAAACCCTGTGCCACCCAACCTTGACTTAAGCCTGTATTGTCACTTCCATCAGAGAAGATGTCATGAAACTGATAGCTACACCCACCTTAGGCATGAAATCCAAAACCTCATCGACTCCCATAAAATACCCGACCTAGAAAAAGAACACCCCACACACCGAACCACCTACCAAACTATCACTCCGTCCCACCGCCTACCTACATGATCAACTCCGGCCTGCCCGAAAGCTTTGTCCTCCAAACTCTCAACCACCTAGTTTCTTTCATGATAGGGGATGACAGCAGTGGAAGATCATAAGTCAAGGGAGAAGGCAATGCTGCGAATGATGAAGCTGTTCCCCCTAGTTTATTTGATCCTGCATTTTTAATAAAGACATTGATTTTTATTTGATTTTGTCTACTTGTTCGAACCTTTTCTTAATGATAAAGACGTTCATTTCTCTTACTTGCCTGAGTCTTTTCCTTTCAACCTGCAACATGAGTATATTTGACAAAAGTATGATACTCAGCGATGTTTAGAACACGGGGAATCCTCGGAAGAAGTGAGCAGGGTAGACAAGATAGCCATTCAGAAATTGGGAAACATGGCGGTGGAGTTCTCAGACTTAGAAGGAAACGAGTTCACCAAGCTAATCAACGTGGACAGGTTGAAGTAGTACTTTGCTTGAGGAAAAGAAGACCGAGCAGTCACCAAGGGAATTGATAGAAGACCTAACCCAACAGGATAAGAAACTCATTCATGCATACATGCATACACGTAACGTATTTTGCATTCCTTTTTGTGTTTGTTTTATTTTGTATTCACAGGTTTCAACAAAGAAAAAGAGAAAGCGTCAAATGCAAGCCAATCAGAAGCAGCAATAATACAGTACATCAGTTTCAGGAATGAATCAATATCAGTTTTAGAGGCGAGGCCCACATCAACATCATTTTGGGGATGAGTCCCAAGGTCGAGGCCCACGTCAGCATCAGTTTTGGGGATGAGTCCCAAGGTCGAGGCCCACATCAGTTTCAGTTTTGGGGATGAGTCCCAGGGCCGAGGCCCACATCAGTTTCAGTTTTGGGATGAGTTCCAGGGTCGAGGCCTACATCAGTTCCAGTTTTGGGGATGAGTCCCAGGGCCTCGGCCCTCATCAGTTTCAGTTTTGGGGATGAATCCCAGGGCCAAGGCCCACATCTGCATCAGTTTTGGGGATGAGTCTCAGGGCCGAGGCCCACATCAGTTTCAGTTTTGGGGATGAGTCCTAGGGCCGAGGCCCTCATCAGTTTTATTTTGGGGATGAGTCCCAGGGCCGTGGCCCACATTAGCATCAGTTTTGGGGATAATTCCCCAGGCCGAGGCCCACATCAGTTTCAGTTTTGGGGATGAGTCTCAAGGCCGAGGTCCACACCCACATCAGTTTCAGTTTTGGGGATGAGTCCAGGGGTGAGGCCCACATCAGTATCAGTCCAGGGCCGAGGCCCACATCAGTTTCAGTTTTGGGGATGAGTCCCAGGGTCGAGGCCCGCTCATCAGTATCAGTTTTGGGGATGAGTCCCAAGGCCGACGCCCATATCATTATCAGTCCGGGGCGAGGCCCACATCGGTATCAGTTTAGGGGTGAGGCCCGCATCAGTATCTGTCTGGGCTGAGGCCCATATCGGTATCAGTCTGAGGCAAGGCCCGCATCAGTATCAGTCTGGGGAGAGGCCCACATCGGTATCAGTCTGGGCAAGGCCCGCATCAGTATCAGTCTGGGGCGAGGCCTACATCGGTATCAGTCTGGGGCAAGGCCCGCATCAGTATCAGTCTGGGGCGAGGCCCATATCGATATCAGTCTAGGGCAAGGCCCGCATCAGTATCAGTCTGGGGCGAGGCCCACATCAGTATCAGTCTGGGGCGAGGCCCACATCAGTATCAGTTTTGGGATGAGTCCTAGGGTTGAGACCCACATCTGCATCGGTATTAGGTTTTGGGATGAGTCATAAGGTCGAGGCCCACACATCATTAGAACGCCGTAAATGGCACTCCGAAAGTGGAGCACGGTTCGGAAATAGACCAAGGAGGCCTAACCCATCGGAATAGGAAACATATCCATGCATAAATGCAATAGATATCACATACATGCAATTTTTGATTTGTATTCGAAGGTCTGTAGCTGGAAAGACCATCTAATCAAGTAACGGTTCAAAAATGAGCCACCTCTCATCAAGTAACGGTTAAAAAATGAGCCACATTCTCACACAGCACGGTTCGGAAATGGACCACTACCACATCAGATGCCGAAAATGGCGCTCCGAAATTGAGCACACATAACAGATGCCGAAAATGGAGCTCCAAAATGGAGCACACACGACAGATGCCGAAAATGGCGCTCCAAAATGGAGCACACACAACAGATACCGAAAATGGCACTCCAAAATGGAGCACACACGACAGATGTCGAAAATGGGACTCCAAAAATGGAGCACAGTTCGAAAATGGACCACCAAATCTACTCAACTCAAAGCAACATGGAAGTCAAGTGGCAGTTGGCGAGCTAGGTAAGTAAAAATGCATTGCATAACTTTGATAGGATTGCCATTGTCATACACTGCACAAGTCCCATCAAAGTGGGGGCGACTGTAGGCACTGTATTTTGCATGTAAGTCCATATGATGAGTCTCATTTGGAGACACTACCTTTTAAGTCACAGAAGTCGCGGGAAACAAATGTCGGAAGAGGAAATTCAGAATAAGTATGTAATCGGATTCAATTCACATGTTCACTGCTTTTGTTCGTGCTGCGTTTGTGAACATGTTCGAACGTCAAGCAAATTGCGGGCATTCTTACAGCCTTCGAATCGGTGTTCGAACGGTGTCGGTACTTCTGGTTTTTTGCTAGCCTCACACCCAAGCCCAATTAGCCCACAAAAACCCACCCAAAAATAATTAAAACATTTAAAACATGTAACAAATTAAAATAATATCCTTCCTAAATTAAATAAATCACATCCCAATCTAAATAAACCTATTCTTAATTAAAACAAATCTTGTCCCCAATTAAATATATGCTTTCATTGTGTGACACTAATAAAATATATCCCCTATAATTAGTTGATCCATTCATATTCAAACCTTAGAGATCCCTAGCCTTTGCCTATAAAAGAAACACAAATCCAACACTCTCATCCCCTAGTCCATTCAAGCATAACACAAGAACAAGCACAAAAACGTTTCGCATCTCCTCCTCTCTCTACTACAGTCGAAACTCATCCCCCTAAACACCCTCCATTACCGAAAATCACACCCCTAAAACAGTAAGCCTTCACCAAAAATCAACCTTGAAATAACCCCCTCATTCACCGAAAATCATAAACCAAAACAGCCCCCATTGCTGCAACAAAATAGTCCACAAACAGCCCCATTTCGGTGACCAAAACTGCCCCCATACACCCCCCTAACCACCGCAAAAATAGCAGCCCCAAAATCGTAAAAATAGTAGCCTAAAACCGTAAAACAGTGACAGTAAAACAACAACAAAATAGCAGCAAAACAGAGGAAAGGACGACAAAAGCAAGCCAACCAGAAGCAGCGAACGAGAGCAGTGGACCGGAGGATTTGCGGAGCATCAACCCTTTCGACGGCCGTGTAACGCACTTTCGAGAAACAACCTAAGAGGTTAGACCTGAGGGCACCCTTCATGTTATTTATTTTCTTACTTTATTCTGCATGAGTATTGTGGGTTGGTGCAAGATGTGATTTCCGGAAGAACGGAATATGTGTTCTCTCTTGTGGTATATCGGATGGAAACCCGGACGTAAATTCCGTAGCCGAATCCGAATGGACAGTAGTGTGGTCTGTACTCGGGATACAATGCCACGTGCCACTTGAGAGACACACATATTCCGTTTCATCCAACCTTGTGTTTGAGCATGATTTAGTCGCTAGTATGTTATTTATGTTTAAGCACGATTTAGTCATTTTCGCTTTACTTTCTGCACGTTATTTGTTTGTGTATTGATGATGTAGTGCGCATGGGCTTAGTATGTTGGTCTAAAGGTTCTCTATTTGAGGGAAGAAAAGTCCAAAAGGCTACCTTTATGACAATACTTTGCCGCCCCGGACGGAGTATGTTTGATTGAATGTGGGATATGTTTAATCGAGCATACGAGGTCCTATATTATTGTTGTCTTTATTTTATATGCACGGTAACATAATGCGCATGGGCTAACTAGGGTGGATTAAGGGTCCTCTATTCGAGGGAAATGCCTGAAGGCTACCTTTACCACGATGTTTTGCCGCGCCTTTTATTATGTCATTTACCATTTGCATATCGTTGCTTTATTTACGCATGCATTGCATTCTTTTGCGCATGGGCTAACTAGGGTGGATTCAAGGTCCTATATTCGAGGGAAAATGCCTAAAGGCTACCTTTACCACGATGTTTTACAGCGCCTTTTATTATGTCATTTATCCTTTGCATATCATTGCTTTATTTACGCATGCATTGCATTCTTGTAAGCATAGGCTAACTAGGGTGGATTCAAGGTCCTCTATTCGATGGAAAATGCCTAAAGGCTACCTTTACCACGATGTTTTGCCGCGCCGGATGAGGTACAGCCAATTGAATGGGAATGAGTTCAATCGGGCACACGGGGTCCTACATTGTGGATTTGCTTATCTATGTATGTGTTGCGTCATCTATCATGCATCTGGTCTTGTCCCGTTCGAATGCGTTCTCAAACGCTATACGAACGCGAACCTTATGTTTCCCGTTCGAACACGTTTACGAATACTACTTGAACGGGCATGCATTTTGTTTCATCAGGTATTGTTACATTCGAACGCATTCTCAAACGCTATACGAACGTGAACCTTCTGTTTACCATTCGAACACGTTTACTAAAGCTACTCGAACGCGCACGTATTTTCTTTGTTTTATCATGCATCAGGTCTGGTCCCGTTCGAACGCATTCTCAAATGCTACACGAACACGAACCTTCTGTTTACCGTTCGAACGTGTTTACGAACGCTACACGAACGCACATACACTGAACTGAGTCCTTTTCATCACATTTCTTGCATGATCGCTTCTTGGGTGATTTCCCTTGTATTATGTAATTAACCATGCCATTCCATTATTGACACTTTTACTGTTATCATCCATTTGTATTCCTGCATTCATCTATTTGATGTGTTCACAAGATTGTGTTCAAGCATGATTAGGTCTTTAGGATGTTACTTGTTTCTCAAGCATGATTTAGCCATTAGTATGTTATTCCTCTATGCATGATCTTGTTATCTCCTTTCGCAATAGGTGTTTCTTTATGTTTATGTTTAGGTTGTTATTTATTTTTCGTGTTTGATGATTCAACATGTTCATGAGATTTTTGTGTGATATCATATGTTTGCCGTTATGATAATTCATTTTATACATGCGAACTTAGGAGTAGAATACTCTTGGAAATATGTTGCGTAGATTCGATTAAATTATTGCACAAATCATTTCATTACAAGTGGCATAAGTAAGGGACCATTCCGAACCCAACGGTTTGAGGTCTTCCCTTGTGAGGGGTGAGTGCGGCTTTAAATCATTTTCCCGGTTCACACCGGGTGGTGACTCCATGTTATTTCTCCGGTTTAGTTCCCCCGTGGGCTACTCTGTACTCCCGACCGGGCTGCAAGCCTGGAACAGCGTCGCCGACATCTGTGTCCTACAAAAATCTTATCCGTATTCGGAAGTCATATAACTTTACATATTTTCAAATGTTTCGTATTTCATTTATCAATATAGGTCATACTATTTCAAAGCAAAATAAGTCTAATCAAATATTTCATACCAGAATCAAATCAAACTGTCATTTTGATTCACATTCATTTTTAGGGACTTGCTCAAATCGTTTCAAACTCATCTATTAACAGAAGCAGAAAGCCGAATATTAATTCTAACAGTCAATCACATGTATCATCGAAAACGAGTAACATAACACATGTTCTTTACATGCAATCAAATACTGTATCTAAACAAAAAACTTAATGCAAATTTCATACTATCCATTCCATCCACAATCAGAAACGGAACACATTCATTTCATATCATGTCATTTCGTATCATATCTATAAATGCTATCATCAAAGTTCATAGACGCGCATATCCAATCACACATACAACTTTACATGGCTGACAACAAGGCATACATCACCATTACAATACTGAAAAGATCCATAATTAAACTATTAACATACATACGTGCTCTTATAATGAAAATAAACTCTTATACAAACAAATACATCCATCGTCACAACCAGAAGTGACACATAATCATAGTACTCTTATTATGTTAATAGTCTGAAATCTGTCAATCTCTGTCATCATTAAAATGGAGAACGTAAAACGATCTCTTCAAAAAAAAAACATCTCGAAAACACATTTGAAAAACTCTTTTACTGTAAATAAAATCAATTTAAAAATTCATCATCATAAATCCATAATTAGGTGTGACTTGTACGTAGCTTTCACAAGCTTATCATGCTTATTTAGCTTAATTAAAACATTTCTCAAGCTTGTTATTTATAACAAAACTTAGGTAAATTTTAATTAATAAAAGTTTAATCAACTTTTAGGTGGGCTTAATCAAATTTGTCCAAATATGTATAATTAGGTGCGACTAATCACCTTTGTCTACCGCTTTGATTTAATCCAATTAATCAAGATAAAAATTAGCAAATGGATTAGTTCAATGTTTGCCATTTTGATTTAATCCAATTAAATCAAGCCAAATACACCTATAATTACATATTTATAATTACCGAAATATCCTCAAATGGTAGAGATATTTATGAAATTACGATAAAGCCCTTGTGTGATTTTGGATTAATCTAATTTTGGTCAAAGTAAATAATCAATGTTATCCAATAACACTTAATTATTTTAGTTGATAATTATAATATCGAATATTTATTTATTATCAAAAATTACCGGCTACCCAAGTGCTCAACAAGTACACTTCATAGTATGATACTCTCTAAGTCCAGACACGTTCATCATATAAGCCTAGCTAATATGTACGCAATTCAGCCACCTCTGAATTCGCGAAGAACACGAACGACCTTTCGGAACTAACAAGTCGAAGTCATCACATATGTTTAGCAACCCTCCGTCGTAGGCTATCCGAGTTGTGCTTAGGAAACATAGAATACACCGTCAAGTTTTCAAGGCACACATCTCATGTCGACTTGTACATGATTCTTTACAACTTAATCAGAAACTATTTCTGATAAAAGCGATCCAACTTAGGTGATCGGCTTTGGCGTTAAAGTCTTAAGAATCGTGACTTACTCACATGGATACCTAAACCCCTTATAGTACACATATGTGCCGACAGATCCTATCTTGATAAGAACTTGATTAACGAGTGCATCGGTCCACACCCAATGAACATCTAGAGGCCAGACCATGAAAAGTTTATGACATATATGACATTAAAGTGTGGAGGATCTCACACAAAATCAATGTTATCCTATAGTCAAAGGATCACATATACTACTCGACTCGAGGAGATTCCTATTGACGGTGGTGTGTACTTCAAACTATTAGGAATCATCTGTGAGTCATTCAATACTCGCTCCAAACGAATATCCACATGTTTATACGATCTTTCCATGCTCATAGTACATTAGGTTAAACCATTGGAACTCTAATTCCAATAAAAGACATGTGCTTGTCTTCTCGATTATAGAAATTCGATCGTATTCCAAACCCAAAGACTATGAATATTTACTTTAAGAATAGTTTATAATAGTAATATTATCCCAATGTCGGACCACCCAGTAGTCAGTATTACTACATGACTATTTTAAGGTTGATGTCATTCTCAGCATATATATCCATCTACTTTGCATAATGACATTACCATTAAAAAAGTTTGAAATGAAAATTTAGTTATCTTTATTAATAAATAATAAAATATAATGTACAATACATTATTCAGATTGGCGCTCCAAGCACCAAATCCAATAAACTCCCATTTGCTTAGTGCCAATTCGGATGGTACCATAGTCCCATCTCTTCCACATGTTTATCGAATAATTATGAGGTAAGGCTTTAGTAAACAGGTCTGCTATGTGTCTAGTCCTTGAACCTTCAAGACCACTATGTCTTTTCATTCAATAATATTTCTAATCACTTGATATTTCCCATCCACATATTTAGACTTGGAATGCGCCCTCGGCTCCTTAGTCTGCGCAATGGCTCCACTATTATCACAGTACAATGGGATCGAATCCTCAATACTAGGTATAATGCCAAGTTCCGTGATAGAATTTCTAATCTATACAGCTTCTTTAACAGCTTCTAAAGCTGCTATAAATTCTGCCCCAATGGTGGAATCAGCTATTGAGCCTTGCTATGAACATCACCAACTAACTGCACCGCTATTAAGGGTAAATATGTATCCGAATGTTGATTATCTATCATCTGGATCTCCCTGGAAGTCGGTGTCTGTATAACCCTTAAGTTATAGCTCATCTTCTCCATGTATTTGAAACTTATCCTCAGTACCTTTAAGATATTTCAAGATATATTTCATGGTTATCCAATGATATTTATCTGGATCAGATTGATATAAGCTAATCACATTGACGCCAAAATTGATGTCAGGTCTCGTACATAGCATGGCATATATAATGCTTACAATACAAGAAGCATATGGCAAGTTAGATATTCTAACTCTCTCTTCCTCAGTCAGATGTGCCATTTTCTTCGATAGATGTATGTCATATCAGAAAGGTACATTTACTGCCTTGCAGTTGGTAAAACCATATATTTCTAATATTTTATCTATGTACGTGGATTTCGACAACCCTATAATCTTCCTAACTCTATCTTGGTAGAGCCTTATACCTAGTATATAGGAAGCTTCACCCATGTCTTTCATGGAGAAGTTCTTGCAAATGTGGGCTTTCACACTTTGCACCATACCTATATCATTCCCAATGATAAGGATGTAATCTACATACAAAAAAAGGAAAACTATCATGCTCCCATTAAATTTCTTATAACACACGGTTCTTCGTTCTTGATGAATCTAGATAATCTAATTATTTCATCAAAATGATAATTCCAACTTTAGGATGCATGTTTAAGTCCATAAATAGACTTTTATAGCTTACAAACCTAGTTTGAAGTCTCACTGGATACTAAACCCTCTGGTTGTTCCATATAGATATCCTCCTAGAGGAATCTATTTACGAAAGTGATTTTCACAACCATCTGCCATATCTCACAGATATGATATGCATAAAAGGCTAAAAGAATCCTAATGGATTTTAGCATGGCTACTGGTGAAAAATTTCCTCATAGTCAATCCTATGACATTGAGTGTAACCTTTAGCTACCAGTCGCGCCTTAAAGGTTTCTATATTTCCATCGGGCCCTCACTTCATTTTATAAACCCATCTAGAACCAATAGGTTTAACCCATTCAGGAAGTTCAACTAAGTCCCAACTTGATTGTCATGCATAGAATCCATCTCGGACTTCATGGCTTCCTTCCATTTTTCTGAATCGATATCCAATATCGCCTGTTTATACATAGTCGGATCTGTTTCCTCCAAGAGGAGAACATCAAGGTTCACATCAGATATTAAAAACAATCTCTTAGGAGGCCTTAATATTTTATTCGACTTACATAGAACATGTGTTGCAGATCCTTCATTTAGTTGGATCTCATGTTCCATCTCAAGTTCCTTATTATTGGGATCAAACTCATCAAGTTCAATCTTTCTACAATTCTCACTTTCTCTCAAAAAATTTCTTTTCAAGAAAAGTGGCAAAATAAAAAATAAATACATTTCGTTGCTCAGAATTGTAGAATTGATATCCCAAAGAATTTTCAGGATATCCAACGAACCTATATTTATACACTGTGGGTGCTAGTTTATCCCGCTGCTCAACTCTAACGTATGCATAACAACCCCAAATTTTTAAATATCTAAGACTTGGATTTATACCAAACCATATCTAATATGAGGTTGTAGAAACATCTTTCGATGGAACTCTATTAAGTATGTGGGCAACAGTAAGTAAAGTATAACCCTAAAGGTAATATGAAAGATCTGTATAACTCACATAGATCGCACCATATCCAATAAAGTATGATTTCTCCGCTTAGACACACCATTATGTTAAGGCATTCCTGGTGGGCTATATCAGGTGAGAATTCAATAACTTCTGAATTTGTTACTCATAAATTCACCACATCGATCTAACCGAAGATACTTGATGAATTTACAGGTTTGTTTTTCCACTTCGTTTCAGAATATTTTGAACTTGTCAAATGTTTCTTATTTATAACATATTCATATCTTGATTTATCATCCATGAAAGTCACGAAGTAATGTAGAACACCATAATGATCGGTGTAGGACACAGATTATGGGTGACCATGTGTTCAGCTCTCGCGGCCTAGTTTGGGAGTACGGATTAGCCCATGGGGACTAAACCGGAGAATAAGGAGTTGCCACCCTGTGTGACTCGGGAAAATGATTTAAGGCCGCCTCACCCCTCGCAGTGAATACCTCAAAAAATACCGTCAAACCGTTTGGGTTCTGGAAGGTCATTTCTTATGTCACTTGTAATTGAACGTATTTGTGCAATTTTAACCAGTTCGACTCACATACATTTGCAAAAAGGTAACCTACACCTAATTCGTATACTGACCGGCGTAAACACACACGTATAACGCAAGCGCACGTATCGTTCAAGTAGTATAAAAATATCGATCCCACGAGGACTTATTTCCTACTGTTGTTATTAATTGTTGAATCTATTTAATTACAAATATCTAATTAAATGGATAAGAGAGAGATTGTTTGTTTGTTTGGTTGAGTGTGGCTTTGCAAAATAAATAAATAAAAAGATAAAAGAAAATACTAAGGAAAATAACAAAAGACACAAATTCTAGGGTTGTGATTTATTCCAATATCATTATAAAGATGAAGTGATTATTTTATAGTTAGGAAATACAATGATTTATTAACCTGGAACACGAAATTATGCGAAAGCATCTGTCGATGGTCAGACACAAATACCCAGTATAACCCAATTGAACCATATTCCTATGTCAACCACATTATCTGGATTCATTAAGATTAAGTTCCAATTATGGCTACCCCGCCCGACAGGTATATTCCTATCCTGTAAGGAAATCTATTAAAGGGTTATCTATCCTCAAGGAAGATCGTGGGCTATTAGTCTAAGGTCTAAGGCTGAAACTTAAAATCTCTATGTCTAGTTCATTTTAAGTTTACCTAATCAATTTTATTAGTGATCAGTTAATAAAAAGCATTAAGATTAAGACTCAATAAATAAATCTTTATATTACCCAAACTATAATCTAACCCTTATAAACTGGTGATATTGAAATTCATCACAACCTTAGAAAAACTAACACATAATTATAACTAGTAAAAACATAAAATTAAAAGACATAAATAAAAATGCTAAAAAGTAAATTACAATAAAATAAAATGCTAAGGTAAAAGGAATTACTTTTACTACTACTAATTTAGATATCTCCCATAAAATAATATATAAACTTGTGATATTATTTAACCAACCGACCAATCTGGCGGTATCCTGATTAAGTCCAATTAAGTCCAACCAGCCATATAGGCGGTAATATTTGTCCATAATCCAGCCATAAAGGCGGTACCAAAATAAATTTACCAACCGACCAGTCTGGCGGTATCCTTGATTAATCAGTTTTAACCAACAGAAAATAAATATACCAACCGACCAATATAGCGGTATTCCTTTATTAATCAGAATTTTAAAGTGTAAATATATTATTTTTAAGGGAGATTAATCTAAATAGTAACAGTAAAAGAATTACCTTTCACCCTAGCTGGGAAATTACTTTCTCATGAATAGTAAAACTGTAAAAAGTAAAAAGTAAAAATTAAATTACTATTATTACAAATGGTAATAAAAATAAATTACAACTAAAAAAAAAAATAAAAAAAACTAAAAAAATAAAATAAAAAAAAAATAAAAAAGAAAAATTCTAGAGAGAGAAATCAAGAGAGAGAGAGATGTGAGGTATTCTGAAATTTCGCCTTCTATTTATAGCAAAATTTCACTGTTCGGAGCGTCGCGACGCCAAGCCCTCAGCGTCGCGACGCTGGATTTTTCACTATTTGGTTGACGTGGCACGATGAGAAGGCGACACGTGGCATGGCGGCTGACTGTTGAAGCGACACGTGGCAAGGCGGCTAAGACTCAATTATTGTGATGACGTCATTGATGACGTGTCACTGTTCATGACGTCATTGGTGACGTCACTGTGATGATGTGGAAGACAACGTGGCGACACGTGGGGCGGCGGCCGTCAGACGAATGAGAGGTTGACACGTGTCGCGCTGTGATTGGCTGATGATGACATGGCATGTTGACTCGGTTGACTTGCTGATGTGGCTGCTGATGTGGACGATGATGTGGCGACACGTAGGATGACACGTGGGTCGGTGGCCGTCCAAGCAATAGAATTTCGACACGTGGCACGGCGCATTTTAGCATCTCTGTTGTGATGGTGACACGTGTCACGGCGCACGGTTAGCAAAGTCAACTTTTCTCAGATTCTGATTTTGTGGACCCGGCGCATGTTAGCAGATTCGGCGCACGCTGGGCGTCGCGACGCGGAAGGTCTGGGCGGCGCGACGCTGGAAATTACCAAAATGCCCTTTTTCCGCAATTTTTACTGTTTTGCTCCAAATTACCTCCAGAATGTCCTGAAACTTTATTTATCTACAAAATAACACAAAACACATCAAACATTCACAAAACTCAAGAAACTGTACAAAATATTAGATTAAATGAGTGGGAAATAGTGATATAAATAATACACACTCCCACACTCACACCCCCAAACCTAACATTTTGCTAGTCCTCGAGCAAAATACAAATAAAATAACAGAATAAAATTTAACTAAGCCATTTTCGTAGGGATCACGGTTGCATTTAGCATATGCAACAAGCCTTTAAACCCCTAGGTGTCCCTAGTGGACGAGTTGTAGTCTCGTGAGGGTTTACAGCAATGATACCCACAAACATTTTACAAAAGTAAAAATGTATTAAAACTAATGCACACAAAAGCAAAAAGACAAGCGAAAAGAGAATAAAGAAAGTTAGTAACTAATCAGGTGAAACTTCTACTACAAGTTACTAGTTGTTTTTTTCTTTCTAAATTACCGAATAAGTAAATTCTCCGATTATTTTTATCTTTCTTCATATACACAGTCAACATAATATTAAACAACTCATTTTTGCCCACAACAGTCATAAGTGCAGTTGATAAGAGAGTAATATTTTTGTCCTAAAGTTCTATCAGATTTCACACCTTTTTGTAGTAATGGAATAATTTTCTGATTTTTCTGATTTTTTCTTTGCTTTTCTGAATTTTGACTTTTTATTTATATACAATACCTTCCGTCTATGTAGCGAGCTTTGGGTTGGTGACTCCCAAACCAGTTGGCTTTAGGGCACCAGGTGTTAAGACACCCCTACGAACTTAATTACTCAGACTTCAGATATGAATATATTTTTGCAGTATCTTCGATCCATGTAGCGAGCTTTGGGCCAATGACTCCCAAACCAGTTGGTTTTAGGGCACTAGGTGTTAAAACACCCTTACAGACTTAATAACCCGGATCTTAGATACTTTATTTTTTTTACATCAGAATTTTTTTTTTTTTTTTTTTTTTTTTTTTTTTTTTTTTTTTATATCCATTACTATTTATAGATGCTTCCTCCAATTAAACTAGAGCACGGAATATTACAAACTTTTTCAATTACAGCTCATGTCTGTATGTTTCCATGTAAGTTCATAATACCTGTCAAATGAGCATATGAAGATTCATTTTAGTCAGTATTATGGAGAATTCACAAATTAAATAATTCAAAAGGAAATAAACAAAAATTAACTTATTTCGAAATAAATGGTTTGAAATACGTCTCAAGAGTGGAAACTCCTTACTCGGCTATTTCTTACCAATTCACCTTTTTAGTCAAAATAAAAACACAAAAAGCAAAATATTTTTGTAATTTTTGAAAATTTTCAATTTTTTTTGTATTTTTCGAAAAATTTTGGACTAAAAATAAAAACACAATACAAACAAGTACTATTAACTATACCTCACCCCCCCCAACCTAAATGAGACATTGTCCCCAATGTCTTAAACAGTAGAAGAAGAGTTTAGAAAATAATACCTGGTTAGTTGAAATTCTACAGGAAAATTACAGGTTAAGATCCAGATTAATTCGACGTCTCTTACCACGATCGTCCTCGGACCATTTTATCTTTGAAAGGATAGGGTCAACTTGTGGTTCATAAGCTACGAGTTGGTCAATTAGATCCGGAGCAGTTCTGGCAGTGAAGAGGAGTTCTTTCATAGGTTTCGACACGAACCCATTTCTCCGAGCATCATCAAGAAACACACAAAGAAAATCATAAAACCCATCAACGTTGTACAGCCCAATTGGTTTCTGGTGTATGTTTAGGTTCGCCCAAGATAGTACAATAAAAATTTCCTCCAATGTGCCCAAGCCTCCTGGCAAAGCAATAAAAGCATCAGAACGGTTAATCATTTCTACCAGTCGTTCAGACATACCTGGCACGATCAGTTCCTCTCCGTTTGATGATCCAATAAGGTTAGCCTCTGCCAAGGGTTTTGGTACGATTCCCAAAACATGACTGCCTCCTTCCTGTACAGCCTTTGATACAATCCCCATTAGTCCAAGATTACCTCCGCCATATATTAGGTGCATATTCCTTGCGGCTAAGACTCGACCCAATTCCTGTGCTGCTTCTATGTATTGTGGTTTAGTACCAACAGTACTACCGCAGCAAACACACAGATGTTTCAACTCGTCTTCTTGAAGTGGCTTCCATTTTTTTTTTTTATATTACTTTCTCAACTATGGATGCCTTCAAAAGTGCAATGACGGGCTGAATTTATAGTACCTGAAAAGGGTGAACAATAATAGCACAAGTATCTTCCAGAGGACGCTTGTTAGCTAAACAACAAAATGAATCGTGAAAGGTCAAAAAGTCTGGATCCTGTCTACGAAAATAAAGATAATTCCAAAAGAAAAGTGAATCAAAAATAATTAAGGCAACGGAATTGTGTATGCAATACGCCACTCGCGTAGTATAAATTCATTAGGATTTGTCTCAAGATTTTATTTCTTATTCAGCCATCGCTAATGAATTGTTTCTCATCTTGATTGCCAAACATAATTCTTTCTGTCTTAAAATGCTTTGCTTGTGCTTTTCCCTACAAAAATAACATACAAAATTAAAAAGTTCACACTATGTATATACACAAAGAGATTAGAAGATATTACCTAGTCAGCTGAAATTTTACAGGAAAATTACCGATAGGAAAAATTTATGTCCAATTGATACTTGACGATTTTTTTTAGTGAAAATTTCGACAGAGTCTCCCTTAAAAATTTAAAATCTCCCCAAATTCATCCTAAAAAATTATCACCAATCAAATCCCAACTTTGGCATTTTTTAGAAAAATCCGACAGAGTCTCCCCTGAATTTTTGATTATCCAACACAACCTAAATCTATCAAATGCCACAAACACTCCAATTCAATTCTTCGCCCCCAATTACTACAAAATTCCATCGATCTGGCATTCTAACTCAGAATTCAGCCTGTTATTCACTGCCAAACTTCCAAATTCACATCCTCCAATTTCAACAAACTCAACCACAAACTTATTCAATTTTCGTTTATCCCCTTTACTGCCAAAATTATCAAATGCCACAAATAAACTCCAATATCAAACTCAATTCTTCGCCCCCATTACTACGAATCAAATTCAACCATCACACTTCGTATCAATCCACACTCAACCAATTCACAATTCAATTTTTTAATTTACCCAATTACCAAAAAAATTTTTTTATCAAGTCATTACTTGTAATTTTGATTTTGGCAGTGGTGATACTCTCGGCAGTGATGGTTTGGTGGCTGTTACGGTGGTTCACGGTTTCTGGTGTGTTGGTTGTTGGACGCAGTGATGGTCACGGCAAGAGTGGGTTCGTGGCTTTGGGTTGGAGATCCGTAATGATCGGTCTGTGTGGTTCGGTTCAGGCGAGACAGTGGCGATGGTTGCGGCTGTGGATCTCGGTCGTGAGTTCACGGTCACGATGGTGCACTCGATTTCGGTTCGGTGGCTGGTGGTTTCGGTCACGGCAAGGGGTGGATCTTGGTGGATGGCGAAGCTTGGTTTTGATGGTGATGGACGGCTTGGCTTGCTCATGGTGTGGATCTCGGCTGGGGAGATTTGTGAAGTGCGGCTGTTGGAGGTTTTTGAGGAAGAAGATGATGATGGGTTCAGTTACGGTGATGAGGTCACGGTAAGGGTGGCTCGCGGTGGTTTGGCTTGCGGTGGTCGAGGGTTGGTTGGAAGCTCGGCATGGTTCTCGGCAGTGGGTTGCTGCGGTTTGGGCGAGGTGAGGGCTTCTGGTTTGGGGTGGATGTTGGTGTTGGTGGTGATGCTGGATCTGGTCTCGTTTGGTGGTGTCTTCGGTCTCGTGGTGGGTTTGGTTCGGTTGATTGGGTTTTCTGAGATCTGTTGGGTTGAATCGTGTTGAGAGAAGAAGATGATCTGATCTTCGTGGTGGCTGCTGGTTTTAGGCTTGTAAACAAACCAGTGTCGCGACGCTGAAATTGGTCGTGCGTCGCGACGCTCGGTAATTTTTAGTTTTTTTTTTTTTTTTTTTTTTTTTTTTTTTTTTTTTGGCAAAACCATGTCTTGCGACAGATAAATCCATAGGGACGCGTCCCAAAAGTAGACTTCTTACTCGCCGTCTTTTTCTGGATCAACTTTGTATCTTCGTGATTTTGTCAAATTTTTATTTTGTAAAATCCCGCTTGTACTGGCTTGCTTTGTCCTGATAAATTCCATTTTAATTTTTCCCTGCAAAACTACACACAATTAAAAAGTTCACACACAAAAATAAATAAATAATTAAATAAATTACAACAAATTGCATGGGTTGCCTCCCTGCTAGCGCTAAATTTTTCGTCTTCAGCCAGACGTGACTGAAATTCATCTGTTAAGGAGGTTTCAATGTCGTTTTGGATGTCCGATTAAAGACAATCCCGTGAGCGTTGCTTTTGAAGGTCTCTTCCAACGGTAAAGTGGTAAAAAGAATTTTGTCTTATTCAATGCTCGTGCCACCTTTTTGATCTTTTGTTGCTCCAGTGGTTCCTGAAAAGAAAGAAAGAAAATCAGGAGGTCTCGTATGGTGCTTGACTTGGAATGGAAATTCCATTTTGTCAAGCTTCTGAGTGGTTTCTTTGATTTGTACTCCCCAAAACAGCGATGTTTCTCCTGAATGCTCTGGATCTTTAATAAGGTCAGATATTTGCTTCTCCATTTGCTCTGCTTCTGCTCCTCTCCACCTTTTCTTCACAGATGTATTTGAAAATTTCTGCATTCAGCTCTTCATCTGTCATCTGTGAAATACATGTTTCAAAATTTCAACCTGAAAAGAAATGTTAGATTTTAGGTCTTCATCCTCTGATCTGGTTGAAATGATTGGCTCAGGTATTTCTTCATCAAACATTTGTGCAATGGAATCTCCAAGATCTTCACTTTGAGGATACAGAATTCCATCCTCAATTTTTGATGTATTTGGTAGAAATATTTCAGCTTCATCCTCGTCAGAATCTGAATAATAGAAATCAAATCGAGACTTTGCCGGTTCGGGTTCCTGAACTGATACCTCTGGTTGTTGATACTGCTCAACCTCCTCCTCTGTTAAGGTGTCATCGTGGATTTCTGGGTACTCGAAGGCTTCATCAGTGTCATCTGAAACTGGTTCTTGAGGTATTTTGTTCTGGTTTTCTATTAATTGTCTGATCTGATCTGTCATTCTCTGTATGGATTCTGCGTTATTCTGAATTTGTGCATCAAATCGAGCTTCTTGTTCTTTGAACATGTGAATTAATTGATCTTCCTCGGATGGTTCTGGTTCTTGATAAGGATCGAAGGAAGATGGTGGATAAGATGGAAAATGTGATTCTGTGAAATATGTTGGCTCTTCGTACCATGAAGGATTCTGATAGTTCTGCCACCCTGAATTGTAGTTGTACTCGCAATAATCGCTTGGGTGGTTACCATTACATATGTCACATCTCCACATTGAGTTCTTTGAACAAAAGTAGCATTGCTTGGTTCTGGCATCCAGTGATAATTATTGGGCTCGACAACAGGCCACAGAAAACCGGACTGTTGCTCCCAGATTTGGGGTGTATCTTCTTGTAAAGCTTGTAATTTTTCAATCTCCCAGTAGTGTTCCATTTTTTAAATCACCTGAAAACAAAAGAAATAAAAATTACAAAATAAAAAAAGAAAATTAGATATAAGTAAATTAGATAGTTTCAAAATTAACAACTCAAGAAATTAAGTCCCCGGCAACGGCGCCAAAAACTTGACCGGCGTAAACACACACGTATAACGCAAGCGCACGTATCGTTCAAGTAGTATAAAAATATCGATCCCACGAGGACTTATTTCCTACTGTTGTTATTAATTGTTGAATCTATTTAATTACAAATATCTAATTAAATGGATAAGAGAGAGATTGTTTGTTTGTTGGTTGTGTGGCTTTGCAAAATAAATAAATAAAAAGACAAAAGAAAATACTAAGGAAAATAACAAAAGACACAAAATCTAGGGTTGTGATTTATTCCAATATCATTATAAAGATGAAGTGATTATTTTATAGTTAGGAAATACAATGATTTATTAACCTGGAACACGAAATTATGCGAAAGCATCTGTCGATGGTCAGACACAAATACCCAGTATAACCCAATTGAACCATATTCCTATGTCAACCACATTATCTGGATTCATTAAGATTAAGTTCCAATTATGGCTACCCCCGCCCGACAGGTATATTCCTATCCTGTAAGGAAATCTATTAAAGGGTTATCTATCCTCAAGGAAGATCGTGGCTATTGAGTCTAAGGTTTTAAACTTAAAATCTCTATGTCTAGTTCATTTTAAGTTTACCTAATCAATTTTATTAGTGATCAGTTAATAAAAAGCATTAAGATTAAGA
This sequence comes from Zanthoxylum bungeanum, assembly GCA_019454045.1. Taxonomy (NCBI): domain Eukaryota; kingdom Viridiplantae; phylum Streptophyta; class Magnoliopsida; order Sapindales; family Rutaceae; genus Zanthoxylum; species Zanthoxylum bungeanum. The sequence goes on along the minus strand of SKCR01019534.1, from coordinate 45,369 downwards.
CTCAATAAATAAATCATTATATTACCCAAACTATAATCTAACCCTTATAAACCGGTGATATTGAAATTCATCACAACCTTAGAAAAACTAACACATAATTATAACTAGTAAAACATAAAATTAAAAGACATAAAATAAAAATGCTAAAAAGTAAATTACAATAAAATAAAATGCTAAGGTAAAAGGAATTACTTTTACTACTACTAATTTAGATATCTCCATAAAATAATATATAAACTTGTGATATTATTTAACCAACCGACCAATCTGGCGGTATCCTGATTAAGTCCAATTAAGTCCAACCAGCCATATAGGCGGTAATATTTGTCCATAATCCAGCCATAAAGGCGGTACCAAAATAAATTTATCCAACCGACCAATCTGGCGGTATCCTTGATTAATCAAGTTTAAACCAACAGAAAATAAATATACCAACCGACCAATATAGCGGTATTCCTTTATTAATCAGAATTTTAAAGTGTAAATATATTATTTTTAAGGGAGATTAATCTAAATAGTAACAGTAAAAGAATTACCTTTCACCCTAGCTGGGAAATTACTTTCTCATGAATAGTAAAAACTGTAAAAGTAAAAAGTAAAAATTAAATTACTATTATTACAAATGGTAATAAAAATAAATTACAAATAAATTAAAAAAAACTAAAAAAAAAAAATAAAAAAAAATAAAAATAAAAATTCTAGAGAGAGAACTCTCTCTAGAGAGAGAAATCAAGAGAGAGAGAGATGTGAGGTATCTGAAATTTCGCCATCTATTTATAGCAAAAATTTTCACTGTTCGTCACGTCGTCGCGACGCCAAGCCTCAGCGTCGCGACGCTGGATTTTTCACTATTTGGTTGACGTGGCACGATGAGAAGGCGACACGTGGCATGGCGGCTGACTGTTGAAGCGACACGTGGCAAGGCGGCTAAGACTCAATTATTGTGATGACGTCATTGATGACGTGTCACTGTTCATGACGTCATTGGTGACGTCACTGTGATGATGTGGAAGACAACGTGGCGACACGTGGGGCGGCGGCCGTCAGACGAATGAGAGGTTGACACGTGTCGCGCTGTGATTGGCTGATGATGACATGGCATGTTGACTCGGTTGACTTGCTGATGTGGCTGCTGATGTGGACGATGATGTGGCGACACGTAGGATGACACGTGGGTCGGTGGCCGTCCAAGCAATAGAATTTCGACACGTGGCACGGCGCATTTTAGCATCTCTGTTGTGATGGTGACACGTGTCACGGCGCACGTTAGCAAAGTCAACTTTTCTCAGATTCTGATTTTGTGGACCCGGCGCATGTTAGCAGATTCGGCGCACGCTGGGCGTCGCGACGCGGAAGGTCTGGCGGCGCGACGCTGGAAATTACCAAAATGCCCTTTTTCGCCAATTTTACTGTTTTGCTCCAAATACCTCCAGAATGTCCTGAAACTTTATTTATCTACAAAATAACACAAAACACATCAAAACATTCACAAAACTCAAGAAACTGTACAAAATATTAGATTAAATGAGTGGGAAATAGTGATATAAATACCACTCATCAATACGGGCTTAAATATAGTTTGCATACTTTAAAAGCTAGTTTATCATAACGCGGCAAACCCCTATATCCCAATAAACTTGTTGGACAAATAACTATCTAACATGATGTAAATTAAACTCCTATTGAGAAAGAAATACTAAGTTCACCCCAAAATGCCCCCTAAAATAAAATAACCTCTAACGTCTAATCATTGCTTGAATACACGTTTGGATGAATTGGAATAGTGAATCCTCAAGTGGTACGGGCATTGTATCCGAGTGCAACCATATACCGTCCATTCGGATTCGCTCGGAATTTATGTCCGGGTTTCCATCCAGTATAGACCACAAAAATAACACATATTCCATTCACCCCGGAATCACATCATATACTATTTCAATGTTGATGCGAATAAAGAAACCATATGCTTTCTAAATCACTAGTTCATGCGAGGAAAATAATTACAACTTTCTAAGTCACTAGTTCTTGCGAGGAAAAGTAACAGCTTTCTAAATCACTAATTCATGCGAGGAAATATATAACATATGCCCTCAGGTCTACCTTTTGTGGTCGTCTCTTGGAAGTGCGTTATACGGCCGTCGGAAAGGCTAACACTCCGTGACTCCTCTGGTTCGCTGGTTCGATGTTTTCCTCCGCTTTTTGCTGTTTTTATATCACTATTTCCACGTCGTTTCGCTACAATTTCCGTTGTATTTTATGGTCGCTGCTTCAAGTGTGTTAAGGGGCTATTTTGTGGTGGTTTGAGGGGTATTGGGCTGCTGTTTTATGCGGTTATTCAAGGATTTCCAAGTGCAGTTTTTTTTGTTCACTGTTTTGAAGATTTGGCCACTATTTTAGGTGCAATTTTTCGGTAATTGTGGGACTGTTTGGGATGCAGTTTGGAGGGCCAAAAAGGTGGGTTTTTAGTGCAGTTTTTGTGAGGGTATTTGGCATGTTCAGGGGGCTGGTTTGTAGGGGCTGATTGGCATGAGCAGTGGCTGTAGTGAGGGTGTTTTGGCGTGAGCAGTGGGCTACTATATAGGGCTTTTCGTGTGTGATTCAAGGACTGCAGTGGCGTGAATGTAAGGGGCATAATGAGGTTATTTGTGGCGTGAGAGAGGGCTGCAGTGAGGGGCAATAGGCGTGAGCAGTGGGCTGTTCAAGGGGCAATGTTTGCTTGAGTTTGGAGAGCAGAATGGAGGGCTTGAATGGCGTGTTAGGGGCTGTTTCTTCAAGGGATTATTGGCATGAACTTGAGAGAAGAGATGAGAGTTCTTATGATGTCTTTATGCTAAAATGCTAACTATATGCTATGAAGATGCTAGGGGTTTCAAGGGAGCAAATGGTTGTTTATATAGGCAAAGGGATGGGGGCTTCCTTGTTGAGAAGGAGAATGACTTGCTTTGTTGAAAAAATTGAAAAGGGAAGGCTAAGTCATGGGTGTGGGGTTAGTGAATTAATTGGTGTGGGGAAATGTCATTAATGGCTTGGAAACTTGTTGAAAAATGAAGGTGATTTGTGGTTTATTTTGACTTGGAGGGGGGATGACATTCATGGCTTGGAAACTTTTTTGGAAAATGGGGAGTAAGGTAAATTGTAGGTCAAATGTGTGTCGCATGCATGGTAGAAGGTTAATTTGGTTGTTTGAATAGTTGGTGGAGAGGTAAATATTATGTAAGGGCATGGGCCTTGGTGTTGGTGGGCTTGGTGTGTGATTTGGTTGGTTTTGGTGGGCTTATGGGCGTGGGTTTAGGTGTTTAGGCCAAGGAAATATTGCTCGCGGGGGGTTTTAGGCCAATGATGATTTTGAAACGGAAGTCCGACGAACAAACCCGAAGCTAAACGAGCGAATCAAATCCAACAAAACATCAATTCTCAATTCTTCCCTTCCGGCGTCCATTTCTCGCGACTTCCACGACATAAAAAGGTAGTGCCTCCGTACGAGGCTCATCATCGGGACTTACATGCAAAAATGTAGTGCCTACAGTCGCCCCCACTTTGATTGATCTGTGCAGTGTGTGACGGTGACAGTCATATCAAAGTTTGTGCAATGCAATTTTACTTACCTGGCTCGCCGCTGCCACCTGACTTGCCTGTTACTACTTCGAACTATGTTGGTGATGTTAGTGGGCCTCGACCCTGGGACGCATCCCGAAACTGTGATTGAGCTGATTGTGATGGCGAGGTGCTTTCGACCTCTGGCTTTGTTCTCGAACTGTACTGAACGTTGGTTTTATTCACTGACTGTCTTGACTGTGGGCTTTATTCCCATGGGTCTTGTTCCCGAATTACGTTAAATCTGGGCTTTGTTCCCGAACTATTGATTGTGAGCTTTATTCCCGAGCTGTACTGAATGTGGATTTTGTTCCCGAACTGTGGGTTTTGTTCCCTGGCTGTGTTGATTGTGGGCTTTGTTCCCAAACTGTTGTAGAGAGTGGGCTTTATTCCCATAGGCTTTGTTCCCGAGCTGTTCTGAGATATGGCTTTATTTCCCTGGGCTTTGTTCCCGAACTGTGTTAAGATAGGGCTTTATTCCTCTGGGCTTTGTTCCCAAGCTGTTTTGAGATAGGGCTTTATTCCCCTGGCTTTGTTCCCGAGTTGTGTTAAGATAGGGCTTTATTCCTCTGGTCTTTGTTCTCGAACTATTTTGAGATGAGGCTTTATTCCCCGGGCTTTGTTCCCAAACTTGCTGAATGTAGGCTTTATTCCCGAACTGTGTTGATTGCGGGCTTTGTTCCCGATCTGTGTTGAGAGTGGACTTTATTCACGAGCTGTGCTGAGAGTGGGCTTTATTCCCGAGCTGTGATTGTGTGTTGTTGTTTCTGGTTGGCTTACATTTGTCGCTTTCTTCTTTTCTTTAAAACCTGTGAACAAAACAAGACACAAAAAGGATGCAAGTGTGTTACGTGTACGCATGCCCAAACTGCTGATGATGATGTGGGCCTCAACTTTGGGACGCATCCCCAAACTGTTGATGATGATGTGGGCCTCAACCCTGGGATGCATCCCCAAACTGCTGATAATGATGTGGGCCTCGCCCTGGGATGCATCCCCAAACTGCTGATGATGATGTGGGCCTCGCCCCCAGATTGCCATACCCGGCCGGACTGATACTGATGTTGGTGTGGGCCTTGCCCTAGAGTGCCATAACCCGGAAAAACTGATGCTGTGTCTCAATACCCGGAGTGCCATACCCGGCAAAGCTAATACTAGTGATGCTAATGTGGGCCTCGCCCCCAGAGTGCCATACCCCCCGGCCGGACTGATACTGATGTTGGTGTGGGCCTCGCCCCCGGAGTGCCATACCCGGCGAAACTGACACTGATGAAAGTGTGGGCCTTGCCCCTAGAATGCCATACCCGGCGAAACTGATATTGATGAAGTTGTGGGACTCGCCCCCAGGGTGCCATACCCGGCAAGACTGTCTAATGTTGTGATGGTTCATTTCAATATATTGTACTACTTCTCACGGGATAATTCTGATAGTTAAACATATTTTCGTCCTCAACGGATGTTTCGCGTCGAAACCAGAGAACCTTTAAAGTACTTAATATACTCCACTCCGCTCGTCTGAATGAATGATCTGAACTAGACTCCTAGTGCGTGTGTGCCAATGCTCTTTCGCAGCTTAATTCTTAAGTACGCCAACTCAATGATTTCATCTCTGAGAATTGGATCAATGGGTCTAACCAACCTAGATGTCTTGATCATACTCTGTGGTTACTTCCACGTACTCAACATGATATGGTTTTCTTCTTTTTCTTTGTCTCATTTTTCTTTCTTTTCTTTCTTTTCATTTTTGAATTTTTTTTTCAACACACCTACCCTTTAAGGTAGCATTTCTCCTCATAGTGGTCCTAATAATCGCCCATGGGTAGCTTCACGCTTATCTGTTATAGGTGGCCTAATTTTCTTTTCTTTCTTTTCTTTAGAGACTTTTTCTTTGTTTCCGACCATATCATATATCGTAGCATAAGCAAACCAGGATGGACGTCCAGGCAAATAGTCATTCACTGATCCTCCATCTCTTTGACTAGTCATCTCACCGACTACTCAGGCTTTAACTGCTAAGATCCTGTAATCAAGTGCTCGTGAGTCTAGCTGAGATCAACCACTCAGAATACCAGATAAGAGCACTTCTCGCACTTATTGTTTCTAAGGTTTTCTTCCTTCAGCAAACAATGTCAGCATTGGACTAATGCCTTAACTATTAAGGAAAACTCGAACAAGTAAGCAAAATCAATGTATTTATTATCAAAATGCAGGATTGTAAAATAAACCAGCAAAAACATCTTCATTGTCTGCATCAATTTCTTCTTCCCCAGCCTATGGTTCTTCACTTCTGCCATCTCATATCCCCATACAAGAAGCCTGGTGGTCGAGGGTTTGGAGGATAAAGGTTTCCGGTAGGCCGAAGTTGATCATGTAGGTGGGTGGTGGAACAGAGTGGTAATTAGGTAGAGGATTTCTCTGGTATTGGGTTGGTCTTTTTCTGGGTCAGGTATTTTATAAGCATCGATGAGGTTTTGGATTTCATGTCTAAGGCGTGGGCAGTTGTCGGTGTCATGGCCTCTTTCTTGATGGAAGTAGCAGTACAGATTTAGGTTGAGGTACGATGGCACAGGGTTCGGAAATGGACTTGGTTCCAAAGGTTTTAGAAGTCCTTGCATCTTCAGCTTTTCGAACACCTTTGACAAAGGTCTACCAAAATTGGAGAATCGCCTGTTTCTGATGGTAGCGACCTCAGCAGTAGCGGGCTTGGTCTCAGAAGGCCCCCCCAAAAGTCTTCCTATTCTGGCCATAGAATTTTCTCTTCTCAGCTTCTTCTCTTCTTCAATATCCATGACAGTCTCCCTCAACTGTCGGAAATCAGTGATCATGGAGGTCACCCTTCTTAACTTTCCATAAATTGAGGGCTTGGTTCCCTTGATAATCATCTTTATCTGGTCCTTCTCTGAGAGCCGAGTCTGCATTTTACGAAAGCTGGCTCCTCCAGCAATCCACATAGTCTTTGAAGTTCTCCTCCGGCTTCTGCTTGATATTTTCCAAGTCACGAGTGACAAATCGATCTCCAGATCTGTAACATACTGTTTTAAGAAGGCATCAGCCAGTTCCCTCCAATATTCCTTAACCTTTTTCTCTAGGCTGTGATACCACACTACATGTGCCCCTTCGAGTGACATTCCGAACATTTTCTGCACCTGCCGCTTCGATAAACCCACTGAACTCATAACTGAAACGTACTGGCAGAGATGGACCCTCGGATCGCCATTCCCATTGAACTTGGCCTATCCGGCATCTTGAACTGAGCAGCAACTGTTCTTCAAAGGTCATTGCCTCATAATCCAGCAGATCTTCATCCTTACCCCTCATCTTGCGGGTAACCGTTTTCACCTGATCCCGGAGCTTCTACAATTCTGCCTGAGACCCGGCTATCTTCCCAGCGCATACTCAGCCATATCATCATCAAAGATAGGAATATCATCATTCACCCTGTTTAGAGGCTCTTCACGCCTCTCATTCTCAGAACTTCCCCCGGCACGGGGCACATCTATATTAGCCATAGCGGCAGTAAATGCTTGCAGTTATTCATCGACCTTAGTGAGATTGGCTTCAAGTTGATCCATACGAGACCTCTCATTAACTGATTCACTCATATTTGCTGTCGGTCTTTTGATGAGTCTTCTTTCTTCCCTAACCCAACGGGAATCTATGGTGTCTTTTCAAACTTTGTTAGTATGTATGCATGTAATGCATGAAATAATAAGAGGCCTAAACACAAAACGGCCCGTCGGTATTTTAGATGCTTTTGGCCCAATTGTCAAAGGACACGAACTCGTCCCAGTTTAAATGGCGCAAACAATTCACATCTCTTGACAAAAGATCCAACTGAATCCAAATGACGATGGTCCTAAACACAAGCATAAATAAATAATTTCTAAGGGTCATACAACTAAGGTTCACATGTAGGTTTCAGTTCAGGAGTGTAAACAAAAGCTCTAGCTGACGAAGGATTGCCCACAACTAGGACTCCCCACTCAAGGGTTCAATCGACCAAGTGAGCGCACCTTTTTTATACCTTACGGTACTTGCCAACGAGTTACGGTATGTGACTAACTGTCAAATGGATTTCTTATTGTAGATTCCCCAGAGGGAGGGTGGAGCGAACTCTCTTAATACCCAAGCCTCTTAGGCTCTTATCGCCTTGGTGACAGGAATAAACAACAAGTTCTCCAAATTAGTCTATCACATGAGCTAGCTACGGGTAATGATTATCTAGGTGCCTTCACGCTTTTCCTTATAGAAAGGTAGTGAGTGAAGGAAGACACCAAACCATCACCTAGCCTTAACAATGCCTTTGATTATACTCCATAAACCCACAGTAGACATGCTTAATTAAAGCACAAATCACAAACATTACAAGACATTATTTCGGGGCCGATTCTCTATCCCCAGTGGAGTCGCCATACTGTAGGACACAGAAACTGGGCTACTCCGTACTCCCAACTAGGTCGCGAGCCTAGAACAGCATGCTTCGCCCAGTTTCTGTGTCCTACAAGTGGCATTATTTAATAGATCACACACATCACTATGTATTAGCTACAATAATTTCAACACGATGTCCAACATCAAGAAATAGGGCCTTTGTCATTTTCCCTAGGAATTATGACTCACAAATCATATAAGGATCTAAGATAAGATCTTCAATCAAACCATCTTTAACTAATTTTCATATACGTCTAACACCTATGTGGCCCAATCTCATATGTCTTAATCCAATATTATTTAATTCATATTTATTACTTGTATTTTTCTCTACATTAAAGGCTTCTCTATATGTTTCCAAAACATAGTGACTGTTAGATAAAAAACATTGTCTTTATCATATAAACATAAAACACCATCTTTAATGTTTATTTTATATCTTTCCTTATCTAATATCGATAAAGATATCATCAATATGATAAGAGAGGGTATACAATAACAATCATGTAAATCTAATTTATATTATTAGTGAGATCTAGAACAATTATTCTTATGGCTTTAGCATTCAATGTCTCGTCGTTGTCAACTCTAAGTTGGATCTCTCATTTGTTTAGCCTTCTTTTAACTCTATTGGAGTTGCAAATATGAGTAGAACTACTGTTGTCTAACACCCAACCAATATTTGTATATAAGGCTAATGAGATGTCAATTATAGGAAACAAAGCATACATCGGGTTCCTGCTTTTCCTTTTATCTCTGGACAATCTTTCTTCCAGTGTCTAGACTTCTTGCAGTGTAGACATTCACACAAGCTACAAGCGGTCTTGCAGTTTATTTCTTGGAATCTTTCTTCTAATATCCCATTGTAATCTTCTTAGACATCCTAGAAATCTTTGAAGAGCTTGCTCCACCATGGAGATACAAAGTGGGATGCCCTTTCTTTAAATGATTTTCCGTCGAGCGTAACATATTGTAAAGCTCTATATATGTGGCTTGCATCGAATGCATCACAAAGCCAGTATATGTATCGGGTAAAGAAGACATAATCATATTGGCCTAGCCTTTCATCTATCAAAATGTCATGTCGTTCCATATATCGGAACTGGTCAATTATGTTCAAAACATTAATGCTAACCACTAATTTATCCTTGAGTGTAGCATGGAATAATTCCTTAGACCTCCGATATATCTCAATTTCTTGATTTGCTTCGAACAACTCCTTGAGTGCTCTTATGATGCTCCAAGCATTTCGTACATTTATGTACTGACTAAAAAAATTAGAAACAAATGCGACAGACATTGGATCGAGCGTAACATACGTCATTTGTTCTTACTCCAAGTCATGGTGGATGTTCATCTCATACTTTAAGTAGTTCAAGACTCCTTTTAATTTATTAGAATCCAAAATTCACGTAATGGTTTTGCGGTAGCCATCTACAAGATAATATTTAAACACTAGCAGTACATTGTTCATTTCAATATGAAAAATACTAATTGATTATGGAATTATAAATCTATTAGTGCCATCCCACTACTTTATGTAATTCTGTAATCTCCCTTAACGGAAAAATAGAAATCTGACCATCAAAATTTCATAGTAGGAATGGATCCCATAAAATTTACTCCAGCCTCACATTATCGACGGTCTTGGCCTTATAAGTTTATTAGGTAGACCTCCAAGGTCAATCACATTCATGTGACTCCTAGTTTGGTCCTGAACCATTTCTTATCCTCAAACTAATGACGATCTTGGATTAAGACGTGTTTTCGGTGTATACTTGTCAATGTGCACTAATGAGCTTCGTATGTACACCCTCACAATAATGACGATATTGGGTGACTGTGTTAACTCATCACGCTACTTCAAATATTTTACCGGAGAAACCTAAGTTCTGAGCATTTATACCCTTACACTAATGATGATCTTGGGCATAAGTAGTAAGAACTCATTCATCTTCGTATTGACAAGACGGACCATCCAATAATGCTCCAACATTATTAATTTTATACTTAAAAAAAGTAATCACCTAATCATGGGAGATTAATGACAATCAAGTCATTATCATGCTTGGGTCAAAATTAAAATTTTAATTTAAAACATGCAATGCATATCCAATATGACTTATGCATAATTAAATTAAAATACAGAGGCATACATTCAAATACATGTCAAACATGCAACATGTGTTGTGTAGTTAAGCCTTGGCTTTGATACCATTTTGTTGGAGCGGATGTGGAACCCCTAGTGTCGGATCGGTACTCCGAGCAGTGAAAGTGGGTCTAACCCATGGATATCTAGTAATGGTGTATTTTAAAATATTTTATGTAAAATTACATTTCTTTTTGAGTCCGTGGGATAAAACGAGGACCAAAACGAAGTTCAGAAACTCCAAACGGAGAAAATAAAGTTTCGGTGTTCATCAGCTATAAGTGTCGTGACGCGGAAGCTTGGCATCGAGGGGCTCGAAAGTGCGAGAGAAACTGCAAGAGCTTAACGTCTCGGCGTTGCGACATGAAAGGGTGGGAGTCGCGATGTGCTCCTATGTCCGATGCTTAGTGTCATGATGCAGGAGGTTCAAAGTCGCGACACTGCCCTAGACAGTGAGCAAATATCAACTTCAATACAATATTTAACACTTCCAATTTTCTCCTAATAAATACACCTAAAATCTAATTTTAGCATCATAACCATCATCAACACCTGTTATACAACTAACATACATGTATTCTAAATACATATATGCATTTGTTTGAATCAAAACAGAATCCCACAATGAAATGTCTCATGAACAATTCTATGTCACCCAAAGGTGGTCAAGTGATTCTAGAATGGTAGCCATAGCTGTAAGCTTTAATGTAGAGTTCCAAACTTTTATTAAATTATTTCATATCCAACATGAATATTTTTGACCCAATTACAAGCATATTGTGTTTAAATCTTTGATTTATACATATTTATGTTTTGGGGGGAAGAAATATTTCAAAAGAATTATATTTTGATTTTGATGCATTTCGATAATGTTTATGATATTATATGATATGATATGTTTCTGTAACGACGCTTGTATATGGTTTTTACAGTTTCATAATTTGATATGATATGTTTCCGTTGTGGCGCTTGTATAGAGGTTTGTCCAACTGCAGTGGGCTGACCCAAACCTCTATCGACAGGGGATCATTTCATTCATTGTCCGATCTATGCACGTGATATGTTTCGTCCACTTGAATTATGCTGGATGCTCGATATGGATTTACGATGCTGGATTTTGAAATTGATTTTTTTTACAGTAAAAGAGGTTTTCAAATGTATTTTCGAGATGGTTTTTGAAAGTGATCGCTTTACATTTTTCAATTAATGATGACAGAGATTGACAAAGTATCAACATCATAAGAGCACTATAATTATGGGTCACTTCTGGCTGTGACAATAGATGTATTAGTTGATATAAAATATTATGTTCGTTATAAGAATACGTATGTAAGTTTATAGTTAGACATGTATCTTTTGGATATTGTGATGTTATATATGCTATGTTGTCAGCCATACAAATTTGTATGTCCGATGGGATATGTATGCATGTAAACTTTGATATTAATGTTGTTTACATATATGATATCGAATGACATGATGTGAAATGAATGAGTTCCATTTTGTATTGTGGATGAAATAGATAGTATGAAATTTGTGTTAAGTTTTTTTGTTTTGATACTGTATTGTATTACGTGTAAAGAACATGTGATATGTTCATCGTTTCGGATGATGGATGTGATTGGCTGTATAGAATCCGTGTTCGACTTTCTTTTTCTGTTAGTGAATGAGTTTGAAATGGTTGAGCGTTTTTCTATGGATGTGTGTGAATTGAGATGATAAGCTTGAAGTGTTTTTGGTATAAAATATTTGATTCGATGTGTTTGTTTTGAAATAGCATAGTTTGTATTGATTTATGAAATACGTAACTTTTGATAAGGTGTAAAGTGAGATAATTTACGAATGCGGATAAGATTGTAATGTACGTACGTTCAGTTCCAAATGATCAGACATAAGGACAGAGCAATTTCGAGACTAAGATTGTATATCTTGGTTATTCTTAACGTTGTCCATATACCTTTTTATGATATACTTAACTATTACTTCTTCTCTTTATTGCCTTATCTAATATCTTCCTATAAATCTCTAACTTATACTATTTCTTCCTTTCTTTTTATTCCGATTTGATGTTGTTCTTAAGAGTCGTATGTTATGTTCATCTATCACTACACTTATATTTGCTTCTGAAGTATCTCAAGGTTACACTTCAGGTCCATCTTTGTTACTGGTATCGATCGAGGGTTGGGAGGGTGGGGACTAGTCTTGAGGCTCTTCTGTTACGGTGTTTCGGTAACACACACCCTTTTACCTAGAACTCTCGTGTATACCTGCCTGGTGTCTTTTCCTACACTGGGTCTTACTGCTAAAACTTATCTGACTTGCCTTTTCTTACCTTACTCCCGGTCATTTACATCAATCAATCACTCCACATTTCATACAAAGTCTTTCTAGAGGTATACTTCCTATTAAGTTCCTTATACTGTCAATTTATCTTTTCTATTGCTTAATTTTATGTGGTTACTATGTTCTTTTTGTTGATACTATTATAATCTCTTTACTATCTTTCCTAAGGGATTCATTCTTCTATGAAGGTTCCTTCTTATCTTAGTTCCCCAACTCCTACTCCTTTACTCCATTGAAAACTCTATTTACTTCGACTGCTAAGGGCATCCTCTACTATATCTTGATCCATAGGCTACTCTCTTCCTAAGATCATTCTTCTCAATACCATGAGGTTCTTTGTAAGTTACTCACTATATTCCTACGAATCATTCACAATGATCTTTTGTACTTCTAATTTCTTTACTTTCTTGAGGGTTATTTGTTTCTATGAAGGTTTCCGCACTTAGCTCCACTTATAGTAGTGTTGAACCTTCCATTTTTAAGTTTCTTGTCTGTGTTTTCTGGGTTTATTAACCTAGTTGTTGAGCTATCTTGTGATTTTTCTAATCAATTAAGTGTTCTTCTTTACTGGTTCCTTTTCTTTACTAGGCTCTGGGGTCTCACAATTATCATCGATTCTTTACTCTATTATTTCCTTGTTATATTATCTTCACACCCGAGTACACTGAATTTCCTTGTTATTCTTCGCATTTCTCATACTATTGCATATCCTATTTTCTTACTTTACTCCTTGCTACTAAGACTAACGGTGGGTCATTCCTCTTATTTGTTTCTTTAGATCTAATTTTTTTGTTCTTTGCTGTAAACCTTGATTTGATCCCTTTTATTCTATTGTCCATATTAGTACTCTTATCACTTCTTAAGTATCTCCAACTTTATTGGTCTATTCTTATATTATTCTATGGATCTCTAATGGCTCAGCTTATCTGTGGGTTCTACGATATTTGATCTATTTGTTAACTTCTACTGATCTAACAAACCTTACTCTGACTTTCTTTAATCTTTGAGCTATCCTGGGTATTCTTCTTTATATCCTCAAAATTTCCTTGATCCTTCTTCTAGGTGGTCTGCCTCTCAAGGTCCTTTCATTCTTGAAACGGACTCCCGTTGGTTTTCTTACGGTTGCCTATACTCATGCTGGTAGGAACTGCTTGTATCTCATTGGTCATTTTCTTTATGTCTCGGGGAGCTCCTTCCTCTTTGTTCTAGCACTTTTTATCTTGATGGATTCTATTGCTCATGTAGAATGGGTATAAGATAGACTCTATCAGGATAACTTCCTTAACTGGTATCTTGGTGGAGTGAGGATCTAGATAGGTCGATGCCTTATCTATTAGATCTCTTGGCCATGGGGACTAATTGTTGTTTCAGTCGCCACTCATCTTGTTTGCCTACAGGTCTGAGTTCGGAAAATCTAAAAGCTCTTTGTTCTTATAGCATCCATCATCTATTAGAAGCCTTGACGAAATTCTTGATCTCTTACTTCTTCTTTTTTATAGTTGTTCTCGGTTATTCGGGGAACTCACTATCTATTCGAGACGCTCGAAAATTATCTGGATAACTTTTGGAAGATTTTCTGGGAATGAAGGGGATCTCGCTTGGGGAAAAAAAATTTGCTTAGGCCTACTCGGAATTTCATTCTAATCTAGTCTTACTACACTTTTCTTTTCTACTAGTTCTGGTATCATCCTTATTACTTAACTCCATGTCATTAATTCTTATTACTATAGATTTCAGCATTTCTTATCCGTTTCTATTTCTCTATCTCTTATTTACTTCCAATTACTTAGATATCTACCTTCTGTATCTTATTCTTCTTCCTAACTTTTTTTTCTCCCTATTTTCCTGAATGGGTACTCATGGGTCCTTACTATCTATAGAAAGTACTTGAAGACTACTGGTTTGGCTTGAAGGAATATTCTGAGGAGAGAAGGGATCTTACTTCTAAGCACTCTATTACTTGTCCGGGCTTTTCTATTCTCTTGCATATTCTAGGGTAGATATCCTCAAAATTTCTGCCTTATCCCATCTCCTTACTATTCCTTATCTCTGGCTACCTATACTCTTATGCACCCTTCTGTACTTTCTTATAATTTTCCTTTCTCACTTCCATGTTAACTTTTATTAAAATCCTACTATCTGTTTCCATAGCTCATTTATTCTTTAGTGTTGGATCAATATAACTTCAAGAAGATTTCTTAACTTGTATCTAGAGTGTACTTATCCTTACAAGGAATACTACTTAAACGATCTAAAAAGGCTTACTAACCTGTCTATGAAGCTTTAAGGACGTACTCGAGGATCATATATTGGAGAGGTAGTGCCTCATATATGGGTATCCCGGACATACTGCGTATACGAGACCCCATCACTCTGCCCACTGCAGTCACTAACTCCCTAGACCATGCTCTGATACCATCTTTGTAACATCCCCAATCTGAGAGTTGTTTCCAGCAGGGGATATAAGTACTAACTCCATCAGCCTCTGACTAACTACCTATGACTAATATTAATTTACTTTTCTTGATTTGACTATACTTTGTATGAGACCGTAGCCCAACTCTAAAACACTGAAAACAAACTTAATATTAATTATTGTACTTGATAACAATTGATTTTACAATGACTACACACATAAGAACTGATACAATACTCATATTTGACTATGACTCGTACTTGACTATGACTGGACTTTTACTCAAACTCTGACTCATACTGGTGGACTCCACACCCAGTGACTGCATCAGTATCCATCCTCCCGAGCTCGTCCTCTGAGAATCCTGCAAAATATAAAGACTGGAGTAGGGGTTAGATCGTTATTCGATCTAAGTGAGTGGACTAAAAATGAAAACTATTAAAAAACATTTGGTTCTAAAACCGAAAACTCATAAAATAATTTAATAAGAAAACTGGTTTATGTTTTAAAACTCTGAACTTCTTTCTAAAGTCTCTTATAAAACTTCTGTTTCGGGAAAACTTTCTTTTCTAAAAGCTCTTTTGAAAACAGTATCTGAAGTCTGAAAACTCTGTCTGAAATCTGTATCTCTGTTTGAAAAAAAACTTGACGTATGAGGGTGTTACATATCTTCGTCCCCCCATACGCCTAACTGTAGCCAGCAGTGAAAATCCATGACTTTGGGGCGTTACGTATCGCCGTCCCCCAAAGCATGCCACTAACTGTCTCTGAAAATGGTGGTCTTGGGGTGTTACGTATCTTCGTCCCCCAAGCCACAAACTAGAACTGGGGGTGCGGATCTATGCTACCACCTAAGCTCTGAACTAGAGTCCAGGTACACGAACCTATGCCGCCATCCTGGATCTGAAACTTGGATCTAGGGGCGTTACGTAACGTTGTCCCCCTAGTCCTCTACATGTGCACATGTCCTATGTCCATTAATTCCATACTGTCTTAAGTTACATACTGGGGTGAGTTTTTACCTCATGCCCCGAGAAACATAAAAAATCAGGTTTTGAAAAACATCTCTTTTCTAAATCACTATCATCTGAAAAGTAACTGTAAATAAATAAAGGATAATGCCCTTGGTGTTGAAAAAAAGTAAGTCTGTATTAATAAAGAACTAATAAATCAATAAATAAAATCCATTTAAAGAAAGAGGTGTCCACTCACTTTGTTTGAGTCTGGCTGAAACTGGATCCTTGGTCGAAGGAGAATG
Organism: Zanthoxylum bungeanum; assembly: GCA_019454045.1. Classification (NCBI taxonomy): domain Eukaryota; kingdom Viridiplantae; phylum Streptophyta; class Magnoliopsida; order Sapindales; family Rutaceae; genus Zanthoxylum; species Zanthoxylum bungeanum. The sequence continues at coordinate 29,178 of SKCR01019534.1, read as the reverse complement.
CGGTTCCTGTGGATAACCTATGACCGAAACTTAATTAAAATCAACATAGTAAAATAACCTCAATACTTTTAGTACTTAAAGATTCATCCGCATATTATATACACAAGGCTTATGATGATCATAATTTGATACAGGATATGTGTTCAAACTGATACGAGACCCTAAGGGTGGTCTCTAACGCGCTAGGGTGGAACTGGGGGTTTAAAACTGATTTTGGGAAAATTCTGTCTCGCGTCGCGATGCAAGAAAGACTGCGCATCGCGACGCGCAACATCCAATTTCCAGTCCTCATTTTCTTCTTGCGTCGCGACGCGACCTGGGTTTCCAGGATTATGATTTCCTTCTCCAAATTCATCCAAAGCTCAAGTTATCCAACTCTACTCCATTCCAACACTTCCATACCATAAATCAATACACAATACACCATCATCCACTCAATAACATTCATCAAACCCCCTATTTATCAATAATTCAATTTTCTAATCCATGTTACATACTTAATCAAGTTATACTCAAAACCTTCAAATTGGGATGATCCATGTTTCTATGGTTCTTAATGTCAAAATTTCATACTATTATCATCATTACCAAGCTCCAAACATGATACAAACACTTAACTTATCAAAACTAAAGATTTACAATTTGGGTCATGAATTCTTACCTTTTTTTTTCTTAGTTTTCCTTCACTTCCAAAGCCTCCAATGGTTGTTTCTATCTTCATTCTTCTTCTTCTGCTTCTTCATTCTTCTTTTTCTTCATTCTTCTTCTTCTTCTTCTTCTCAGGTTGTTTTCTGACTCTCTCAGATCTACGCGGTTCTTGTGTATTAGAAGATTGTGGTACAATCTCAGCCCTGATGAACTGTTCGTGTTCCGTTAGGAAATCGATGCCAGGAACAGTATCACTCTGATTTCATCGAGTTCTACTTTCCTCCAACTTACCACTGCATTTAGGAATTCCTTTTCAAAGAAAACCGCATGGAGAGCAACAAATACCTTGTTCTCTTGTGGGTTGTAGAAGTAATATCCTTTGGTTTCCCTAGGATAACCTACAAACAGGCACTCATCCGATTTGGGTTCTAGTTTGGTACCATCCAAACGTTTTACATATGCCCAGCATCCCCAAATCTTCAGGAATGTGGAACCCGATTTATTTCCTGTCCATATTTTATATGGAGTCTGATCAACAGACTTTGATGGAATCTTATTCAAAATAAGTATTGCAATGTTCAATGCATATCCCCAGAAGGAAATTGGTAGCTTAGTGCGACTCATCATAGACCTTACCATGTCCAAAAAAGTTCGGTTTCTCTGTTCGGACACACCGTTTAATTGAGGTGTTCCGGGAGGAGTCCACTGTGAAAGAATACCATACTCTTTCAAGTAATCGAGAAACTCATTGCTTAAGTATTCTCCACCACGGTCTGACCACAATGTTTTAATACTTTTACCGGTATGTTTTTCTACTTTGTGTCGAAACTCTTTGAATTTCTCAAAAGTTTCTTACTTGTGTCTCATAAGATACACATAACCATAACGTGATGCATCATCCGTAAAGGTTACGAAGTATTCATATCCACCACTAGCCTGGCTAGACATAGGCCCACATATGTCACTATAAATGAGGGCTAATAGTTCGGTGGCACGTACACCTTTACCACTAAAAGACGTTTTAGGCATCTTGCCTAATAAACAAGATTCGCAGAAATCATATGAATTATGATCAAATCCGTCCAAGTATCCACTCTTTGAAAGTGTGGATATGCGAGTCTTATTTATGTGTCCCAGACGACAATGCCACATATAAGTTTCATATGTTTTACTTATTTTGAGCCTTTTGTTTGTCATGTTATATGTTTGAGATTCATTTATATTCAAAATATATAGACCATTATTTACAACAGCATTGCATATCTCAAAATCATATTTACAAATAAAACACCATGTGTTCATGAATACAAAGGTATACCCATAATGGGTTAAACAAGATATATATATATAATATTTCTAGTCAAACTAGGTACATAATAACAGTCTGATAAAGTAAGTACATGCCCCGAGGGAAGTTCCAAAATATAGGTCCCAACAGCCAAAACGGCGACTCTAGTCCCATTTCCAACTCGGAGGTCGATCTCTCATGAAGCCAGTCTCTTGCTAATCTGCAGATCCTGCACATTAGTACATATATGAGTACCATATCCAGAATCAAAAATCCAATTTTTAAAACTAGAAGTAGACATGTTTATTTCAATAACAAACATACATGAAGCCGGTGCCTTGCCCACCTTCACTTCCTTCATGTGCGCCTTGTACTCACGGCAGTCTTGTTTCCAGTGACCTCGTTTGCCACACTGTAGGTAGACATCTTGGGATTTATCATTTGCCTTCCCAGAAGACTTTGATGATTTGGCCTTGCCCTTTTTTTCTTCTTCTTCACACCTTCAGAAGCCTTTGGCCGAGCCTTGGCTTTTTGAGATGTCGAAGCGAAGTGCGCCTCGCACTTTTTGCCCTTCAAAAGTTTTTTTCTGCCTTTTTCAGCATTGCCATCAACTCTCCAAGAGTCTTTTCTTGGTTCATCATATTATAGTTCATGATGAACCCGCTCCAACTGTTAGGAAGACACTGTAAGATCAAATCTATGGAAGTCTCAGCCTCAAAGGTTATGCCCAACTGACCCAGCTGTTTGATCTCAGTAATCATTTGCGACACATGGTGCTCGACAGATGTACCCTCTGACATTCGAGAGCGAAAGAGCTTCTTCTGCAATTCATACTTCTGCGATCTAAGGTTAGATCGGTGAAGGTCCCTCAATTTCAACATCATTTCGTAGGGATCCAATCCCTTGTTTTGATGACGAAATTGTGGGGTCATTGCAGCAAGCATGACTGATTGACCAGTTGAGTTGTCATCACTGTAAGTCTTCCAAAGCTCAAGCTCAAGTGGCTGCTCAATTCCAGGCTTAGGCCCGAGAGGTCTCTCTATCGTATAGAACATCTTCTCAGCCCCCAGAACAATCCTGAGGTTCATATCCCAATCAGGAAAGTTCACACCGTTAAAGACATTTTCACCCATGATAATGTCCCTAACGTTGATCTTTCTAGCCATCTTAATTGCAATAGTCTAACTATTCAATTAAAGATTTCGGGTACAGTCCAACTGTTAAAAGAAAATAATAAAATATTAGTCCAACTAATATAAATATATAATGACGAAAATAATTTGAAAGCGCGTATTTGGAAAATATTAAACAAAATTACAAATTTAAAAATGGCCTCCCATTGTTTTTCGGTGAGCCTCTGTTGAGTACTCGGGAAACCCAGTTTCCTAGTAGGCTAGGATCCCGTTAAATAACACACAACCTTGACTTTGGCCAACAAGCTGTATGAAACTTAACTAGATAAATCTCTAAGATCAATTGGATCCCATCCAATTCCTAGATCCGGTAGGTGGACCTCCAAGTCCGAAACATATATCCAATACATTTCCTAACCTCTGAATCAACTAAGCATTGGCTTTGGCTCAACAAGCTTAATGATTGCAGTTAAGCGCGACCCATTGACAGTGGGAAAGCTTCATAATCCACGTCGATGTACAGAAGTGACATTGACTTTGGCCAACAAATCACAACTTCCCAAGACATGCGATATATAACAAAGCCTTCGTGGTTCAAACACATCCGCGATGGACATTGATCATGACTTTGGCCAACAAACCAATGCCAATCTTGGATCTTGAGAAAGAACCACTCAATGGAAGTAAAACGCTTAATATTTGAGTGAGGGTTTTTTCGCGTAAATTGGCAACCAATTTATTATCTTTGATTAGGTCTCATCATACACCCTTAAGCATGCATTCTAAAAGCATAATAAGGCGCGAATAAATTAATAATGATATACGGATGGATATATAACAAATTATTCCTAGAAAAAATCTCTCCTTTTTTTTCTCTCCCGCTAGCACTATTCATACTTCTACCCAATTACATAATACATTAAAGAAACCTCATTTACATTGAGGGGAATTGGTGAGAAGAGAAATACAAGGAGTAAAGAGATAATAGGCTGGACACGTAGGTCCAATTTAATAAATTCTAAATTTATTACAACATTTCCAAAATTGCCCTCACCTTTCTAATATCCATCCGATATACATTATTCATTCAATACATCCATGTATTCACACAAAGCATGTTATTCAATCAATCTAATCCAATTAATCAATCTTTGAATTAATGACCATCCAATGTTCAAACAATGATTTGATTTGCGCGAGTCCAACTCGTTTAAGAATAAATACTTAAAGTACATATTCTTGAATTATATCGAACTACAGTTTTAAATCCAAATTAATTTGTATCCAATACTAATTTTTATTCAATTCCAAATTAAATAATTACACTTATTTTAGTGTCTTTTAGACTTAGATTCTAAATCCAATCTAAATGGGTCTCATAGGCCCAATTAGTATCCAATACTATTTTAATTAAAGTCCAATGGACTTTTAATTAATTATTAAGGCATGGGCTTTGGCCAATATGGATCCAATCCAAGATGCCAAGGCCCAATTAGGAATCACCATTTGCCATAAAATCAAGTTTGGCCCATTAGGCCCAATTAAGTATTAAAAGGCCCAAAAGTTATATTTGGACATTATGGAATGGTTTTAGGCTCAATATGGATCCAATCCAATTGTCCTAAACCAAGCTTGGCCCAACCAAGCCTATTAAGCCCAAATACAACAAAATTATCCCAATCCAATTTTAAAGACTAACTTTAATTAATATAACATTCCAAATATCACATTAATTTTTATTAAAGTGTAATTGTTATAATTAATTAGTTAAACTAATATTTCCAAAACATCAATTAAACTAATTAATCATGTTTTAATTAACCAACTCATGTCCAACAAAAATTAAGCAAAATCAATCTATACATGCTTCTAATGTTCACGGCAATATAGCATAAAATAGCAATTAATTTGATTTCAATCCAATAAAATCAACAATCAATTTATTTCATGCTTTAAACACATCAAATGGTATAAAATCAAAAAATTACCATGAGCATAGTAAGGGTTTATATTCGGCCAAGCATGGGGAATTAGGAAAATTTTGATCCAACCAATTTTCTCAATTCTATAGATGCACAAATCCTAGTCATCATCATCAAAGCTCAACCAAACAACCAATTTGAAGAAATCATGCTCTAAATACAAAATCCCCAAATTCAAGTATATAAACCCTAGAATAAAATCATGCTTAGAAAAGGCTCTGATACCATTGTTAGTGTTCTAGACATGCCCAATATCTCTACAACATGATTTCGGTGTGTGTGAATATTCAAAGAAGTTGCGAAAATATACTTACAATGAATGGATGAGAATTTAAAATTATTTGACGTATGTAGAGAGCTCCAAGCTTTGAGTTGTTTTCCAAACTCAAAGATGAGTTTCCCTATCACCTTCTTTGATTCTTTAAGTGCTAGCTCAAGAAAAATTTTGCAACAAAATCTTCATTTGGAGAAGATGAAGTTCACGGCACAAGGGGAGAGGGAGAAAGCTTTTTGTTTGTTTGATATTTTGATTTCTAAAATCAATTACCAAATCCAATATCAAAAGTTGGTATATGTCTTTCAAAATAAAAACAAAGTGTGTTGGTTTTGGTTTGTGTATTCAACAAGCAATCCAAGCTTTACACAACCATTAACAACTTCCATCACATGTCAAACATGTTGATGTAAGTCAATTGGGTCCCACCACTTTTAAATTCCAAATTTAAGTCGAACAACTCAACACGCAACTTAGCTCGGGCCCGGGTTCGTTTAATTCCAAATTAAATGAATTTTCTGTTGCGACATATTTAAATATAATTTAATTAAATAATAATGCCTAACAAAATTATTATGAAAGTCGCTTGCGAATTAATTCTAAATTAATTCATTTGCCCGAATTAAAATCCAATTTTAATTCTGCTTTGAAATCTAATTTCAATTAATATATCCAATATATTAAATTAATTATTCGATTAATTCCAAATTAATCGTTCTCTCTCTATATCTGAATTTTATCCCAGATAAATTCTTGCCGCAATTAATCATAGATTAATTTTCTCTCTCTCACAATTAATCCCAGATTAATTCTGTTCGAGTCAAATGTCATCGGTGAATCTTTGGGAAGCGACCCATGAAATCCCTGGATATGTTGGCAGTAAATACGGTCATCGGACTATCCGAATACGTGCGTACCTAGTACCACGTTCTTACCGATTTACAAGACATGGTTGGCTTCTAGCAAAACACCGTGCCTACCCAATTCTCTAGAAATATTCTTTTAAGGAATACATAATCTTTATCAAGCGTAGTATAATATGTATTGTGTATTACGATCCACTATCGGATGTCATATTCTAGGCCTGGGGCTGGAATTATGTCTGCCCCGTACGAAGCATATATCGGATCACAAGCAACTAGTCTCTTTAATCGGATAATCATGACCTTGTCATATTATCCCGATAGCTGCAGCATATAAGAGTACCAGTTATGTATCCTGCGTGATCATCATCTCCATATGACTGAAGTGACACTTCCATCTTGACATCACACCCAATACACTACGATTCTCAGTAAACCCAGAAGAGGCGTTCACAGAACCTGTTAAAGCCTCGGACGACCAAAACCAAAGCGTACTGATTGTCGCAAGTATTAGCGATGCAAGTCTCAGGTTAAGACCAAATACACCTACCCCGATTCGGATTCCCATAGACACATAGTCATACTACCAACGGGATTCCGATGGGTCTATCTAGAGCGAAGCTGTTCCCGATCCAACGGCTAACAGAACCTCCTATCACACTTGCATAAGTATCCAATACTTAAATATATGAGAAATATGCTGTTAAGCTTCCATAATGCGCACAAGTGCAATACTAGTCTATTCCGCATTATCGATGTCCAATCTCGATAATACTATGACTATGGATATTTAATAATTAAACCGTTCGTGGATTGATACTGTCTCATATCTTATTCAGAACTAATCATAAGGACTTTTATCATTTATATATATTCAAGTAATCTAATTACAAAATGATAAAATAGCAATTTCCTTTGTCACATAGTTAATTTATACAAAAACCACAATGTCTTTTACAAATAGTGATGATATGGGTCATAATTGTCCAACAGTTCCTAATCCAAAGAGCTTCCTTTGCAGCTTCAGAAGCTGCAATGTATTCAGCCTCAGTGGTGGAATCTACTGTAGATCCATGTTTGGAACTCTTCCAGGAAAATGCACCTCCATTAAGGGTAAAGACGAATCCAGATGTAGACTTTTTATCATCGGGATTCGATTGGAAGTCAGAATCTGTATACCCGTTAACTTGCAGTTCACTTCCTCCATAAATTATCAACTTATCCTTGGTACCTTTAAGATACTTCAGGATATGTTTAATGGCCATCCAATGGTCATTTCCTGGATTGGACTGATATCTACTAGTTACGCTAACAGTGAAACTGATATCGGGCCTAGTACATAACATGGCATACATTATGCTACCCAAACACGAAGCATAAGGTTGATTAAACATTCTAACCTTCTCATCTTCTGTTTGTGGACTCATCTTCTTAGAAAGATGAATCCCATGTCTGAATGGTATGTTTGTTTTCTTACAGTTTCCAAAATTATACTGTTCCAAGATCTTATCTATGTACGTTGATTGGGATAACCCAATCAGCTTCCTTTATCTATCTCTATAGAGTTTTATCCCTAAAACATAGGAAGCTTCTCCTAGGTCCTTCATGGAGAAATTCTTACAGAGATATGCTTTGACGCTTTGTAACATTCCTATATCATTCCCAATGATTAGGATGTCGTCAACATAGAGGAATAAAAATACTATCATGCTCCCACTGGCCTTCTGATACAAATAGGATTCTTCTGAATTCTTGAGAAAACTAGACGATCTAATAATCTCGTCGAATCGAAGATTCCAACTTTTTGAAGCTTGTTTAAGTCCATAAATGGACTTCTTAAGCTTACACACCATACCCGAGTTTTCGCTGGACGCAAAAGCTTCCGGTTGTTCCATATAGATTTCTTCATCAAGAAATCCATTTAGAAAAGCTGTTTTGACATCCATTTGCCAAATCTCGTAGTAATGATACATAGCTATAGAAAGCAAAATCATAATAGACTTAAGCATTGTAACTGGTGAAAAAGTTTCATCGTAGTCGACGCCAGGTCGTTGCTTGTAACCTTTTGCTACCAGTAGGGCCTTGTAAGTTTAAACCTTACCGTCAGGCCTGCGCTTCCTTTTTTAAACCCATTTACAACTGATAGGAACAATTCCTTCGGGAAACGGAACCAAGTCCCAAACTTGATTCTCTTGCATTGAGTCTAACTCGAATTTCATGGCACTTTTCCATTTCACGGAGTCGATGTCCAACATCGATTCTCTATAGGTAAAATGATCAGTCTCTTCAACTAAGAAAACATCTAGACTCTTTTCGTGTATCAAATACAATCGTTCAGGAGGTCTAAATACCCATTGTGACCTACGGAGTGTGTGTGTTGAAGGTTCTTCATCTACTTGAACTTCAGGTTCCTCCGTTGGTTCGTTCTTTTCAGGTTGGACTTCATCAAGTTCAACCTGTTTATGATTACCACCTTCTGACAAGAATTCTACTTCTAGAAATCTTACGAAGCGAGCTATGAATACATTTCGATGCTCGGTATCATAGAACAGATATCCTCTTATTTCCGAAGGATATCGAACAAACCTAAACTTTTGCCGTCGAGGCGAAATCTTATCTTGCTGAGTCACCCTGACATAGGCAGGACAAGCCAAAACCTTAATGAAACTAAGATTTGGTCTCCTACCGGTCCATATCTCATACGGAGTCGTAGGGACAACTTTTGAAAGAATCTTATTCAAAAGATGTGCAGCTGTTAAAATAGAGTAGCCCCATAAGAAATAGAGCAAATCTGTGAAACTCAACATTGATCGGACCATATCTAATAAAGTCTGATTTCTCCTCCTAGACACTTCATTGTGCTGTGGAGTGCCTGGAGGAGTATATTGAGCGAGAATCCCATTCTCCTTCATATAATCAATGAACTCACCACTCATATATTCTCCGCCTCAATCTGATCGAAGGCATTTAATATATTGACCAGTTTGTTTTTCTACTTCATTTCGGAACTCTTTAAAATTTTCAAAGGTTTCCGATTTATGTCACATCAGATAGACATAATTGTACCGTGACAGATCATCGATAAAGGTAACGAAGTACGAATAACCATTGTGAGCAGTCTGACTTAGTGGACCACATACATCAGAATGTACGAGTTCTAGTAAGTTAGTGGCACGGTGTCCAACACTTGAAAATAGAGCTTTGGTCATATTACCCTGAATACACGATTCACAAGTTGGATAGGGTTCAATGGTGAGATCTGGTATCAAACCATTCCTAACCAATTGGGTAAGGCATTTAACCCCTATATGACCTAGTCGCATATGCCAAAGTTCAGTATTATTATCAACAGGTAAACTACGTTTATTAACTCCAGTATTTAAAAATATCTTTAGAAGTTTGCAATGTGTAATGACCATGCTGGTTTGGACAACAAAGGATCTGAATATTACGTTTATCATATAAATACAAAGAGCAATTCTTAATATTAATACGATAACCTTCTGTATCCAATATAAAAAGAGATATAATATTAGCTACACATTCTGGTACAAAATATCAGTCATATAATAAAAGTGTCCCATTCGGTAAAGGGATCTCGCATACTCCCACTGCAACTGCATCCGAAGAGTATCCACTCCCAAATCACAACTGCATCTCTCCAGGCTTCAGTTTCCTACTTTCCTTCAGCACCTGCAACGAATTGCAAATGTGAACAGGACAAGCAGAATCTAAAATCCGGTTGGATGTAACGGCTTCACAAGCCAAAGATATATCAATAACTGGAAAAATAAAATACCTGATGTAGATGCTCTCTCCCTCCTCAGCTGGGCAATGTAGTCAGGACAGTTCATTTTCCAGTGCCCGACTTTGCTGCAATGATGGCATTTGTCTTCGGCGGCCCTTTTGGGCTTTGCTAACTTTGTTTGTGGTTGAGGATCGAAACCCTTCTTATTCTTCCCTTTCTTCTTCTTTCCCTTTGACCAAGTCTGGGAAGAAGCAGAAAGTGAAGTAGGTCTCGGAGGGCAAGTCGGTACTTCATTCTTGAGGTCATCTTCCGCCGTGAGCAGCATCTTATGCAGCTCATGGTAGGTACAGATAATCCCATTCATGTTGAAGTACATCACGAATTGGAGATATGATGCTGGGAGTGAACCAAGAATGACACTCCTACCGAGAATGTCATTCAGAGGGATATTATGTTGCCTCAGTTGATCGATCAAATAGATCATGTGAAGAACATGCGAGCTCACAGCTTGCCCCTCATCTAATCGTGCATGGAACAGGTCCATTGCGACCTTATGAACAACAACTTGTTCTTGGTTCTCAAACGATTCTCGTAATCATGATATCATACTATATGCATCTGACATGCCATAGTATTGTTTCTTGAGTCACAGAGATAGCGAACTAAGGATGTATGATTTAACTCTTAAATCATCATCCTTCCAAGCTTGGAAAACTTGGAGTTCCTCTGGTGTAGCGTCCTCTGCCACAACAAGGGGCAGTGGACCCTCAAGAACATATCCCAACTTCTCAAAATCGAGGACGATCCTCAAATCCAAGTCCCAATCGGTGAAGTTCTCAGCGCCTTTGAGTGTGTTCGCATCCAGCATACGCGCAAACTGATTAGTAGATGGTGCCGTAATCGCAAATCTATCATATAGATTATGAAAAACGGTTAACAAATTAATAAATCAGTTTCATATAATATCAAAAGCATTAACTAGATCATGACTTTTAAATCTAAAAATTCCCCTCCCAATAAATCATGCAATATTGTAATCCCCAAATAGAATACAAAGATTTAATAATTAAATTAAATACAAATAGTGAAAGGTGGATCCCGTGAATATATTTCAGTTCACAGCAGAGGCACGGTCTCGCCTACGTATATTCATCAGGTAGACAACTCATTTGTCAATCACTCAATAGTGACTCATGGGTTCCCGGTCCTGGTCGTTTCTCGTTGTGACAGCTAGGGCACGTTCATAAGGAGACATACCAAGGTTAAACTCGTCAATGATAAACTCAAGCTACTTGCGTAACCCTGACAGCTTGGGCACGTTCAGGATTCCGCTTTCGCTTGAATTTATCTAGTATCTGATATACATCCGATATAAATAAATTTCAATCAGCTACAACCTCACAGCAGAGGCACAGTCTCGGATGTAGTCACGGAAAAATATTCATAAACCATATTAAGAAGACGGGCCATGTAATATGCATCAAATACATAATTAACATTAAACCTTATTAATTATGGATTTTCAGCAAAAAGATTCTTTTTAATTTATTTAATCAAATTAAAATAATACATGCATGTAACAAGTAAAGAATAAATTAAATATTGAATTTAAAAGCAATAATCATATTAGGGTGGCCAGAATTAGACTCGCTCCGATACCATTTTGTAGGGGTTTTATGGCGGAAATCCGGTAACGCAGCGGAATAGTGGAAAATCAAAATTTTCCGATTTCAAAATTTTTCTTGGATCAATTAAATAAAATTATTTATTTAATTATCCAATTATTAAATTCTGAAAAATTACACAAGAAATCATATTTCTTGGTAATTACCGAATTGCCCCATAACTTTGTAAATTGATCATTTTAGTCCAAAAATTATCAAATATAATTTTGGATGATTATAAATCATTTCTAAAATGATTTCCAACATATCAATACATCAAAATCAGATTTGCAACAAATCCCCAAATTCTAGCCTATTGTCGTGACTGCCCCAAAATTTCCAATTAATTGTAATTTGGTCCCTTTTATTCAAAACATACCAAGATCAAATCCAATCAACCCAAAAATTTACATGCATAATATTCATACCATAATAAATCACATATATGAAAAGCCCCAAATTTGGAGTGGGTTATGAACCCTAATTTTTCAATTTAACCAAATTGTCCAATTTCACAAAATCTTTAAAATCCAACACTTTAATCCATTCGATACTTCGCCAAACAAGCCTCACCACTTTGAAATAACTCTAGAAAAATTCTAGGTCACAAAGGAGTGGCTTACTAACTCTAGAATGGCAACTTTGATTTTTAAAGAATCAAAAGTAAGCTTTTAAAACAAGTTTAAGCTCACTTACATGCATCAATCTTTCATCCAAGTTCTCAAACAAATAAACACAAACTATAAGAAAAGAGAGAACATCAAAGCATCACAAAATGAAGCTAATCATGTTAGAAACATATTTCATGTTGAAGACATTAAAGAAAGACTTACAAAAATAAGTTTTTTCAAGCCTTTTCCCTTTAGCCTTCAAGCTTTGCTCTCAACTCTCTTTTGTGTTTATTTTTATGTATTTGAACTTATGAAACCCTAAAAAATGAAACAAAGAATTTATACCTCCTCCATTAGGGCTTGGCCGAAATTGTGTATAAGGAAAATATCTAGATATTTTTCAATTTGTTTCATTAAAGACTTTTACAACTTGTTAACTTGAATCATTACACTTAAATAAATATTCAACAAAGTCAACAATTGCAACTAAGTCATTAAATAAAATATACAACTTTAAGATATTTATATTTTAATTAATTTAATCATTTAACAATTAAATAATTAAATAATTATTTAAATACAAATATATTAAATATATGTATTATATTTACATTAAATATAAAATACATATATATTTATGATATTAGTCAAATATCTCAATTTGACAATTAATTAATTTGTATTTGATAAAATCTATCATTAAATGCAAATGCACAAAAATTAGGAAATGACTATTGGGTCCCTTCACATGTATTTTGCGTTTAACCTTTAATCAACTTATAAATAATCAGTATTATTTATAAATATTGCCCTATTTCTCTACGAGTATATTTCACTAGTGAGACTCTCTAAATTCAGGCATATCTGTCACGAAATCCAATTTCGTGTCCATAATTTACCCACCCATAAATTATGACGACCACAGATAATCTCGCTGAATCATACAGGTCGAGGTCATGGCATATGTATAATTCCTCCATCACAGGTATCCGGATATATCCCAGAGATATGGATGTAAACGTCAAATCTCTATAGGGACTATCCCGTCGACGTCTCTATTAGCAATCTCAAAAAGAACATTTAGAACTGACTTCTAAAATGTACCACGGGTCCGTGGTTTTTATCTGATTTCTAATCATATATGGACTACCTATGCTTTGTACACAAAACTGACGGATCCTATCTCGATACACACAGGACACCCTGAGGATCTATCTACACCCAACGAACAGGCGGAGGTCTGATCTTAATAGATCGGTGACGTGACTGTCATTTAAGTGTAGAAGATTTCTAATGTGCCCACAGATGGCTACTCAACCCGAGAAGATTCTTATTGACGTTGGTGTACCATCCATTAAGAATCTTCGGTGAGTCGTTCAGTGTTTATTCATTATAAACACCTACACGTCTATACTAGTCTCCAAGACTTATGGTTCATTGAGAAACCATTGGAATCATATATTCCAGTATACGACATGTACCGGTCTCAACGGGTTTACTTTACTGACCAAGTAGTGTAAACATTGACCAGGAACTGTCTGAGAATGACAAAGTCATGATACAACTCAATGTCAGTTGCAACGCTTTTGCAACAGTATCATTACTAGTCATCCTAAGGTCTATTACTTCTTTACCATATTAAAAGATATATTATATTACAGAAACTGCTGGTATTATTCAAAATAAAATGTTTTACATAAGTATTTTCAAGGAAATACAAACGGGATTTGGCGCTCTGAACACCAACCCCAACAGCTTTGAGATTTTATCACTTGGGTCCGAAATCACTATTCATCTGAAATTTAACTTGCGTTTTTGACCATCTTCTGGTCCTAATTTGGGAAAATATTCAACGTGGAAGTTGTAGGTCTTAATATCAACTTTCCGACGATATAAAATTCATAAAAATCAGAGAACGTATGAAAAAGTTACGCCCCAATTACCATAGGCGGATCAAAAGAATACGGTACAGTCTCGTCCCGAGACTTTAAGAAATTTACCGATCATCTCCAAAGTCATTCCATGAGGATATTTGAGTCCCATTCTAATTTATTTTACATGCCTTCATCTCATATGTAACAGTATCACTGTAGACAGTAGTAAAAACTATCGGTCGTTACATAAGGGCTACCCGAATTGAATCTTAGACTAAATTATGTATCGAAACTGCGAGGAATTTATCGAATGTCCAAAAAGCAATTTCACAAGCATATACACGCTTGAACATGACTTATTTATGTATTACACCATCTATAACATAGTAGTCATCGGGAATACCGGGGTGTTATATTTTCTCCCTCTTTTAAATATGATTCGTCCTCGAATCCATTTTGGATTGGAATTCTGGAATTTCTCTAGGCTTGAAATTCTTGATATTGAATATCCTACCATAAATCACAAGATTCACATGCTATTTCGTAAACCAAGAACTTTCAATTGACTACATACTCATAACCAACTCTGTTTCATCAACTATATTGCACTATTTCCCGATGACCTTCCATACGCTGTTATTGTACCATAGGACAATATGATTATCATGTTGAACCTTGTATGCCATGACTTGGAAGTCATGACTGGGGCTGTACTCTAATTTATCTGCGGGAGTCCTTACTTTGCTGTATATTATTCTACATTATCTAGGTTCAACTTGACTTAATAACTAAGATCTCTGCCAAGTTAATTATTTACCATATGGCTAGTAAGTATACGTTACTATTCTTCCCATCATAATATCTACTTCATGTATAATCCTTTTATCATGCTTACACATATTGGTCCAACGTTCTTAGGCTATAGTGAATACCCATTGAATTCTTTACTGAGAGGTAATTCCTCATTCTCATTCCATGAAACTTATGCTGAGTACTCTGCACTACCATCATGCTACAACTATTTCCTTGCATCAAGGAAACTTCATTTCTAAACCTCTAGTTATGCTCAACATCCTCTAATTTGATTATTTGCGTGAGTTATCAGTCTTAAATTGATACTATAGTCATGGTCTGTCGTCCTAACTCTCATAGCTCCATTCTTTTTTTATAGCTCTTGCCATGATAACATACATTCTTAAATATCACTTAGAACTTTTGTTACTCTTCACGTTTAACGTATTACTATTGTATTTTGTACTATAGCCAATGGCCTTCGTTTTCCTTGACTTTGAGTATACCTTGAGTTCTTCTTAGCTTGTACTTTCGAGTCTATAATAATACTAGTGTTCTCTATGATTAGGCCTTTTCATATCCTACTTCAATTATGGGTGTAAATGTATAGAAGAATAATCTTAATAGATATTTCATTAGCTCCACTTGCTCGATCTAATCTTAGCCTTCATTCTCGTAACTTAACTATTTAACTCCATATTTTCCCCTTGCTAAGCTTCAACTACTTATCAACTCCGTCCTTCATGTTCTCATATCTCTGCCGATCTGTAGGGCTTAGGACCTTGTAGTTCATGATCAACCTCTTCATATACTTCTAGCTTACTATTGTTGTTTACTGATGCCTCTTATATTCAGAATATTAATCCTGGGTAGATTTTCTGGGGGTCTTTCTTAATTGGCTAAAGGATCGGGAGTGAGGTACCTATATTAAACTTAATTGTATGTATACTTGTGTTTAAACTGTATTCCTTACTATTAACATCGACGATGGCGATTCGGTTCTGGTTAATGTTCATACTTTTTTATACCTTCAAATTTGTTGCTTGTATAAATCTGGTTAACCATCTTTTACACTGACTTGTTCTCTTTGCCTGATTGCACTATAGAATATCCCACTTTCAATTATTCCCATAGTCTTATTCCATTAGGTGTTGTCCTAGTTTCCTTGGCCCTTTTTATGTTATACCTTAATAAATCTATTTTAGGCCATCCTAAACCTTACTTTTAACGGTATGTTGCGAAGGGAAACATACGGGTTATTCTCGTTATCGTTTTCCCAATCTATATTTAATAGAACTTCAAATTTATACTAACGTCTAGGGTTCGCTGCTATGCATTCCATAATATATTCTGTTGATACCCTTCTTCTTCAATCCCTAAATGGAAAGGTCTTGTTGTTATATGTCCTTATTCATGTTTAACATTGTTACTCATATATTCCTATCATTGATTGACTAACGCACCCTCTTTCATTATTTTATCTAGACAGCTCATCTTTTAAATCTTTTACTTATAGTTCTTTTCCTCTTCTCTTCTGCTCTTATCCATACCTGAAACTTATGTGATCTATGTCTTTATCTTCTTATCCGAGGGTATTGTCTTTTAAATGCTCTTACCCTACCTTATAGGATACTATACTACATCTCGGATTCACTTGTTTCTGGGAATATCATCGGGATGAATATTGAGGTCCATCATTATTGTTGTTATCTAACGAGGGTTGGGAGGGTGGGAGTTGGTCCTAAAGTCCTTTCATGGTTGAGGTGGTCTCTCTGGCTATGCATGCTGCAGTTGCATATGTTGCTCATTATAACCCTAGGATTCCCTTAATTACATATTTGGTATTGGTTCCCACACTAAGGTATTACTGCAAGGAACTATCTGAATTACCTCCTTCAACTTTACTGTTGATTTATTTCGACTATTTGTCATACCATCCCTTACTGAGAACCTCATTAAAGTTCATGCTCTCTTAAAATCCGATCATACTTCCTCTGTTATTATTCCTACTAATCTCAGTTTCTTAACCCTCTTAAGTCATTACTTTCCTGTAAGCTCTATATCATCCTCGACAGGTTTGGTATCTCTACTAATACTTTTGGTTCGGGTGTTAATCCCTTACTAGTTCTTCCATTCTAGTATAATGAGGACTCCTTATAAGTCTTCTACCTTATTTCTGAAGATTGATCTCTCTGATTCCTTTACTTTTTTGAGCTTTTACCTTCTTTGAGGCCATATTTTTCACAATGGATTAGGTTATCACTTTTAATTTTTAGCTTGACTTACTGTGAATTCAACTACTCTGTCTTTTATAGAATATTACTATCTTATGATTCTTATCTAGTTTTTGTTGAATCATTACTGTTATTTTTCTAAGTTCAGTGATATTCTGGTTAGGTGTCTATACGCTTACTGGGGTAGGGCTATTGGGAATAAGATTTATCATTCATTTTGTTGGGATTTGCATTGACTTCTTCATACCTTAGGGTTCCATAACTTTTATCAACCATTCTGAGGTCTCCATTTACGTTACTGTCTTTAAGCTACATTATCTATGTTGCTATCTATTCTGAACTTCCTTATCACTCATATGTTCCTCTATATTATTTACTTCCATAACCTATCTTTTGGCTCTATGTTGTATTACTGAGACTAGTGATTGTTTATCCTCATGGAGTTCTGCTTTTGCTGTAGGCTTCAACTACGTCACTAGACTTATAATCTGTACTGTTCCTTTTCTGCTAACTCCTGAGTGTCTCCAATATCATGGATTTGTTCTTTTAGACTTACTTGGATTTCTACTAGCATTGGTCTGTTCTATGGATTCTTACTAGTAATACAAACTTTCCCATCTTGGATTATGTCGGGTTCTTTCTTTTCTAACCTTAGAAGCCTCATTGGTCTCTTTCTGGGTGAACCATCTCTCGAGGTTCATTGTCATTGTCTCAGAATATAGCATTATGTGTACTGAGCTTTCATACGGTTATCTTTATCTATGCTAGTTAAGGATGGGGTAAGAGTTTCACATCTAAATGGATGTCGGTATTATCGTTCTGGTACTCTATATCCTGGTAGAGTCTATTACTCATGTAGGATAGGTATGAGATAGACTCTTTCAGGACAGTTTCTTTAACTGGTATCACTGAGAGGTGAGAATTTGGGTTTGATATTCTAAGATCTCAATATCCTTTGTGGCATCTTATGTCTATTGGAAACTTCCCCGACTAACTCTAATTTCTTACTTCTTTTGCCTTTATGACTATTCCTTGATACTTGAAAGGCTTGCTACTTATACAAGGTATTCAAGGATTTTTGGATCTAATCAAAAAAATCTTACGAGAATATACATAACCTTACTTAGGTCCACTCAACATTTTTATTCTTGCTCGGGTTTATTATATTTTCCTTAATGCTATAAGTTCTAGCATTTTCTTTATTATCTTATTATGTATCTCTACCTCTTATTGCCTCTGGTTGCTTTAAGTATCTGTACTTCATTCATTACTTTTCTCATAGTATTCTCTTTCTCTTTCTACTCCCCTAGGTGCGTATTCTTAGAACCTTATGATCTAGTTTCATAACTTATCTTGAACTTCTGATAATAAGCTAGGATGACTACCAAAGAATTCTCATCTATGATAAGGAGAATAGTTACTTTCATTTAGAAGAATATTAAGATAGCTTTGAGATTTCTTACTAACCTGTCTATAAGGCTTGAGGACATATTCAATGATCATATACTGAAGAGGTAATGCCTCGCATACGGGTATCCCTGGCATACTATGTATACAAGACCCAACAATCTACCTATTACATTCATTAACTCCCTGGACTATGCTCTGATACCATCTTTATAACATCCCCATCTCGGAGATACTGCCGGCAGGGATTAGGCAGACCTATCCCCCCGAGCCTCTGACATTCTGACTATGAACATCACTACTAATTCATCTCAAATACCAACTCATGAATGAGGACTATTCCCAACTTAACAACATCGAATGCATTTTACTACTAATAACTGTGTACTCAAATATATTAAATTTTATAATTCTGTCCTGGACACTTTAACTTATTACACACACAATCACTATTATACCAATGACTGATACAAGACTTTACATTGACTTTGACCGGACTGTACTTCTGACTTGAACTGGTGGATTCAACACCCTAGTCACTTCCATGAGTATCCGTCCTCTCGAGCTTGTCCTCCGGGGTAAATATGTAAAATAGAAAACATTAGGAGTGGGGGGTTAGATCATTTGAATGACCTAGTGAGTGTTGATTTTCAATCCATTGGAAAGATCTTTAAAAAATTAACAACTTTCTTGTTGAGTAATTTTCACAAATTGCATCAGAAGAGCCTAAAAATACAAAATTTTGAGAGTCCAATAATAGAACCAAATTCTAATTTTGTGGGGGCTGTTTTGTAAGTTTCAGAAAATTTCATATATAAACCCCAAGTTTCTAGAAATTACAAACTATAGCAAAGTTTCCCTTCACCCCACAACTGACCCAATTTGTGTTCTTGAGAGAGAAAGAATATGGGGCTGGCACGGCCGTCTGCCCACCCACTTCCGGCGGTGTGCGACCAGTCCATCATGGTCATTCAGGTCACGCCAACCAAATGGTGATCATCGTTTGTCCAGGGGATGTAACACCCCGCCTGAGGCAGTATACTACCAATATGTGACAGGAAAAACCCAACTTCATGAGCCTCAAACCTAACGAAAAATGGACATGACGTCCCATAAATTTTGGACAACCTGGAACATAGTCCAATACCAATGCAACCTATAACAAAAATCAGATTAGCAAAAAGGACCTCCAGTTTAAACCCAAGACAAATCAAATCTCAATATCAATACACCGGGGCTCCGTGCTCACAATCACATATAAATTAAAATGTTTATTTATAATCATACGTATACCGGTGTGCATTACACGATATAAAACATAAACAACATAATTATTAAACTCTTATGACGTCCCCATGACTCCAGATAGGGTGAATGCAACTTGAGTAATCCATCGCCTCGAGCAAGATGTCCAAACTAGAATGGCCGACCGATCAGGTTGCCAACCTACAAAACTAACAAACTGGTTTGATGTGAACTAGAAGCTGTCGGAGTTGGTGCTTAGAGCGCTAATCCGAATAATGTATTGTATATTATATTTTATTATTTATTCATAAAATAACTATATTTTCATTTCAAATCTTGTTAATGGTAATGTCATTATACATATTAGATTGATATATAAATATGCTAAGAATGATATCGACCTTAGAATATTTATGTAATAATACTGGACACTGGGTGGTCCGACTCTGGGATAGTATTACTATTATAAACTATTATTAAAATAAATATTCATAGTAGTTAGTTTTGGAATACGGTCGAATTCCTATAACCTAGAAGACTAGCACATGTCGTATATTAGAATTGGAGTTCCAATGGTTTATTCCGATGTACTATGAGCAAGGAAAGCTCCTATAGACATGTGAGTATTTGTTGGAGCGAATACTGAATGACTCATAGGTGATTCCTAATAGTTGGAAGTACACACCACCGTCAATAGGAATCTACTCGAGTCGAGTAGTATATGTGATCCTTTGACTACATGATAGCATTGATTCTGTGTGTAATCCTTTATATTTTGATGTAATATATGTCAGAGACCTTTTATGGTTTGACCGTGAGATTTTCGTTGGGTGTGGACCGAAACACTCGTTAATGAAGTGCGCATGAAGATAAGATTCGTTGGCCCGTATGTGTACCATACGAAATTTAGATATCCATGTGTGTAAGTCACGATTCTTAAGATTTTGGCCAAAGTCGATCATCTTAGGTGGATCGTATATATCAGAAATGATATTCTGATTAGTTGTAAAGAATCATGGACATGTCGACATGAGATGTGCACCTTAGAAACTTGACGGTGTAATCTATGTTTCCTAAGCACAACTCGGATAGCCTACGATGAAGGGATTGTTAAACATATGTGATGATCTCGACTTGTATAGTTCAAAAAGGTCGTTCGTGTTCTTCGTGAATTTGGATGTGGCAGGATTGCGTACATATAAGCTAGGCTTATATGACGAACATGTCTGGACTTAAAGAGTCCCACAATATGAAGTGTACTCTTTGAGCACTTTGGTAGCCGATATTGTTTGATAATAAATACTATTTGATATTATAATTATCAATTAAAATAATTAAGTGTTATTGGATAACATTAATTATTTACTTTGACCTAATTGGATTAATCAAAAATCACACAAGGGATTTGTAGAATTTCATAAATATCTCTACCATTTGAGGATATTTCGATAATTATAAATATATAATAATAGATGTATTTGACTTGATTTAATTGGATTAAATTAAAGTGGTAGACATTAAACTAATCCATTGATTAAATTTTGTCTTGATTTAATTGTATTAAATCAACGTGGTAGACAAAGGTGATTAGTCACACCTAATTATATATATTTGGACAGATTGGATTAAGCCACTTAAAAGTTGATTAAGTCTTTTATTAATTAAAAATCATATAATTTTTACTATAAAAGGCAAGCTTGAGCAAGTTTTTAATTAAGCTTGGTCTTAAGAAAGTTAAACTTGTGAAAGCTAAAACAATCAAGATTTAGAAATATTAGCCTAAGTAAAAGAAGTGTTTAGAGAAGCTTTGGAATTTCTCTACAATATTTCAACAAGGAGAAATGAAGAATGGATCTTTGAATCAAGCTTACTAGCATTGGAATCAAGATTGGATCTTGGAGTCAAGTTTGCTAACTTTGGAAGTTCTCTATAATATTTCAACAAGGAGAAGAAGATTGGATCTTGGAATCAAGCTTTATTAAGTAAGTTTGATATTCTCTAAAGTTATGTTTTCATTAGTGAGTTGTTTTCATTAATGAAGCATACAGTGATGTATTATGTATTGGATACATAATAACATAGCTTGATATTGAAATTAAGCTAATGAATTGTGTATGTATGCTTTGGAAGCATAAACACAACATGTTTATGATTGGGTCAAAATGTTCATATTGGACATAGAATATTAAATTAGAGTTTGAAACTCTAGATGATAACCTGGAGCTATGGCTACCATTCTAGAATATTTTGACCACCTTTGAGTGATCTAGAATTATTTATGAGTCACTTTATTGTGGGATTCTATTTTGGTTTAAGTGTTGATTCAAAGAGATGCATATATGTATTTAGAATACATGTATGTTTGTTATATAACATGTGTTGATGTCGGTTTTGATATTAAAATTGGTTTTTAAGTGTTTGGAAAAAATTAGAAGTGTTTTGATTTAGATTCAAGGTAAATTTGCTCTATGCCAATATTTTACACATAGCAGCATCTCGACTCAGATCTCTGGCGTCGCGACACTTAGCTCTCAGAGTTGCGGGGGTCGCGACCCTCACCCTTTCGCGTCGCGACGCCATGACATGAGCATAATCATATACTATAAACTAAAAACACTCACGAGTTATATCAAGAAAGACATGCAAGAATTAGAAACTGAAAACATTAACTGTGAACCCTACACATGACCCGTAAACGTTCATAACCTGAGATGTGAGCTAAAAGCACAAACTGAACATGTGAGCTGAAGTCAAAAATTTCAAAACATAGACTCAACTTAGCATATAACTATACTATACTATACTAATTATATCTTAAAAATACCTAACTAATTATAACTTAAGTTTTCCAACTTGACTCATAAGCATCAACATATACTTGAGTCACAATCATAGAACATATATGCAATTTAAACATAAACCATGAGCTTATTTTCATAGTGTATTTATAATGCATAAAAACGACCCGTCATGAACTTAGTCATCCCCAAGCCTAAACTAATTTCCCATGCATTTTTTCATCTCTTTTAATCATCATCAACGTCGAAAATGCTCAAATCAAATTGAAACATACAATTATATCAAATAAACATCTCAAGACTTATTTTATTATTTAAGGTAACTCATGTACATATTATTTATCATCTTCATAATAGAAGTAACATGAATATGACTAACGGCTCATGGCCATAAACATCCATACCTCATTAAGGTATCATTTCACATGCTTAACATGTCACTAGGCACAATATTAAACTTTAATTGTACCACTCGGCTGTACCCACACACATTCCTAAATTCACGCCACTCATTCACACAAAATGCATGTATTCTTCATTCTATTTATGCAGACAAAAAGGCTATTAATCTTCATTCTTGGAAACTTCAAGCAATTAAAAAGCATGATTTTCAATCAAATATTTATTCCATTCATGTTCAATCATCATCAAAAGCATCAATAATTACTTAACCATACCAGATATAACCAAATGGATAAGTTTAAGCATGGCTTTACTGAAAATTCGAAAATGGCATTTCCGGATTCATAGATGAAAGTTTACATATGAGTACAAGTAAACTTTTTGAAATTGTGTGTACGAATGTTAAGTAGATGATTTGTGATTCTGTGTAAATTATATTTCCGAATTCATGTATGTAACTTGGACTTTGGAACAATCAAAAGGATTTCCGTATAAAGATTAGTGTTTGATTTGTTACTAAAGAAAGTTTTAAACCATCTGATTTGACGATATTTGAAATATATTTCATTTTCTGATATATGATAAAAGAGTTTAAAATTCAAAGTTCAAATGATTTGGATATTACCATTCCCGCTTACGGTTTTGTTTAAAGTTCCGAATTTATATTCCAAATCTGTGTATGTAAGTATTTTTCAGAAGATTTTATATAATAAGAATGTAAGGAATAGTACGAAATTTGAAAGACTTTCAGTATAAGTTCAAGAACAGTGTTTCTTTAAAGTTCAAAGTTGTTTATTCGAGTCATTTTCAAATGACTATATAGTTATAGGTTTCCACGGATTTCAGTTTAATATTTTAGAGAATTTTTAACAAACTTATATTAAGATATGATTTCATGTATATATGTAATATTATCAAGATATATTCTTGCATTTTATGTTATGAGCGAGGTTAATTGCTGAGTTTTATAACCATACTACGACAGTTTGCTGACTTTTTAGAGAGAGCAAATGTAACATCCCGCCAAAGGCATGATGCTATCGGCAGGAGACAAGGATAACCCATCTCTCTGAGCCTCAAATCTAATAAAAACGGACATGACGCACCCTAAAACTCGACAACTTGGAACTCAGTCCAGTACCAAAACCTAACTTGTAATAATTATCAAATATGCAATAGGAAAATAAGTCTACTACTCAAGACAAATTCGATACACATCATCAACACCTAGAGGCTTCGTACTCATAATTATACGTACAAATCAAAACTTTATTTTTATACACATAAAATAACTTGCACATTATGACTCATAATATAAACAACAAAGCTCCTAAATTTCTATGATATTTCCCAAGACTCTAGAGTGGCTGACTACAACTTGGGTGATCCATCATCTCAAGTAGGATTTTCTAAAACTTGAATGGCTGAATAATCTGGTTGCGAACCGGTAAAACTAGTAAATTTTTGTGGAGTGAATTATAAAACTCAGCAAGTAACCATGAATGACAAAAGAGAATGAGTTGTGAATGAAATATGCACATAAGAATTTCTTGATTTTAAATCTACATCTAAACACTCCATATAGCTATACTGAAACAAATAAGTTCAAAACTGTTTGAAACGACATAACCTTTAATACAAAACCCCAATCATCGCTACTCATACCCATACTTGATTCCATATATGCTCGAAGATTCTATCCATAAACAGATAACTCGCTTATGACTCTTATATAAATATTACAGAAGAAATTTACATACATAAGTCTAGGAAACGTACTCAATATCGATCTCTAAACCTTATATGCCAAAACTCAGTAAGTTATACTAAAATTTTTGAAATCATACACATTACATATAACAAAAACAAAAGATAGAAACTTTCATAACATATATGAATTCAGAAACGTAGCTTGTACAGAATCTCAAATCCTCTACATAACAATCTTGCACGCACAACTTCAGAAAGCTTATGTGTACTCATACATATACAGAAAATATTTCAAACATTAGAGTTTTCATAAATCATTTCCATGTACAAGCCTCCGAGAAATGTATACATGTATAAATCTAATATCTTAGCTCAATTCAGATCTTTAAAATATTGCATAGCCAACAACAAAGATGTACAGAACCTTCAAAGATCAAAAGTCGTCAAATAACAAGATTAAAAGTCAGAACGTGCAAAGAATACATGACTGAGTTATAAACAAACATAAATATCGGTTTAGGCATACAATGCTCGCACGGAACTCAAAATCTATTTTAGAATAAGTATTAGATGAATGTTCTCCGAACGAACTCCCTAACTAGGACTACTATTAAAAAATACTAATTCATCAACCAAATTATTCACTCACACTTAACAAACATAAATTATGTACGGTCAATCTCATCTATCATCAAAAAAGGAAAATATAAAATTAATGTTTTAAATTCACTTTTTGAAAATAATCTTTTCAAAAAATTTCCTTTTTCGAATAAAATAATAAAGAGAGAATATCCAAAATACATCATAAAACTAATCAAACATCCAATATCCGAGTCGCGCGCACTGATCGAACAATGTACGTAAGCAAGCTCATGTCGACATAGGGTAATAGATCGATCCATTACAGATGGACATTACCATATACAAGCACCACTATGATTTCAAATTACAAAACCCCGTAAAAAAATAGTACGAGCACCATGACGGAAACATATCATATCATAACATAGGCGAAATCAAATACATCTCATTCAAAAGTAAATCTTACTGAAAATAAACTTTTCAAAATACCTTTTCAGAAAACCCATAAAATAAAAGTATCCAAAATATATCATAAAACTAATTTTCTTTAAACAAAATCAAATTCCAAAACTAATATTATCATAAATCTGTATCGAACATCCATGAACCAACTCAATTGGACAAATAAATCAAGAGTCCAACATCCGAGTCGCGCGACCTGACCTGACATTATACGAAATTAAGACTATGTCGACAGAAAGTAACGGTGGGCCCATTTCAGAAGCATAAGACCTTATATAAGCACCACGATGGTTTCAAAAATCATAAAAAAAATATAGTTCGAGCATCGTGACAGAAACATATCATATCATTATTGGGTTTTCTAGGTCAAACCAAGATCAATTAAGCAATGAAATATGCGAATACAACAAAGTAAAGTAGCGAAAATACTCACTTTGATCGGTTGGATGTTGGCGGAGAGTTCAAAAATTTCCCTTTGATGTATTCGGCCAAGCCCCTTGTTGTGCTCCTCCAACTTTCGGCCAAGCTCTCCATTTTGTTGATCTTCAAGCTCCAAGCTTCGAATGTAGATTACATGCTCATGAATGGGTTTCCCTATCGCCTTTGAATGACTCCTTGGATGTGCTAGCATCTTAGAAAATTGCCACAATTTTCTTCTTTGTGTTTTGCTAGTTTCGGCCAAGCCAAAAACTAAAAGAGTGAGAGAATGTTTTTGGGCCATTCGGCCAATGAGAGGAATAAGAGGGAGAGAGATGTGTTGTGTGTTTTTGGTATTTTGTTTTCTAAAGACATATATCAAAAGTCCTTAAAAAATTTGGTAAAAGCTTTTCCAAAAAGCAAAAACCAATTTTGGAGGCAAAATGGCATTTATTGCCCACAACCACCACCATCATGAATAGTGACTGGGGATGTGACAAGCGATGTGACTTGTGGGCCGCACATGATTCAAATCGGAGTGGCCTCGCAAACACATTCCGGGCTCGGGTTCGTTAATTCTGAATTAACGAATTTTCCGTTGCGACGTAATTAAATCAAATTTAATTAAATTATTATGCCTAGCAAAATTACTATTCACATCGCTCACGAATTAATTCTAAATTAACTCGTTTGCCCGAATTAAAATCCAATTTTAATTCCGCATCGAAATCTAATTTCTTATATTATATCGAATATATTATTTTATCGATTAATTCCAAATTAATTGTTCTCTCTCTTTAAATAATATTTTATCCCAGATAAAATATCTCTGTAATTAATCATAGATTAATTTTCTCTCTCTACTAATTAATCCCAGACTAATTATGTTCGAGTCATACGTCATCGGTGAATCTTCGGGAAGCGACCCATGAGATCCCCAGATATGTTAGCAGTAAATCCGGTCGTCGGACTATCCGAATACGTACGTACCTAGTACTACGTTTTTACCGATTTACAAGACATAGTTGGCTTCTAGCAAAACACCGTGCCTACCCAATTCTCCAGAAATATTCTTAAAGGAATATATAATATGTATCAGGCGTAGTATACACAGTATTGCGTATTGCGATCCAGTATCGGATGTCACATGCTAGGCCTGGGGCTAGAATTGTGTCTGCCCCGTACGAAGCATATATCGGATCTCTGGTAACTAGTTTCTATAATCGGATAATCATGACCTAGTCATATTATCCGATGACTACAGTACTAAAGAGTACTAGTTCCGTATCCTGCGTGATCATCATCTCCATATGACTGGAGTGATACTTCCATCTTGACATCACACCCAATACACTACGATTCTCATATACCCAGAAGAGGCGTACACAGAACCTGTTAAAGCCCTGGACGACCAAAACCAAAGTATATTGATTGTCACAAGTATTAGCAATGCAAGTCTCAGGTTAAGACCAAATACACCTACCCTGATTCAGATTTCAATAGACACATAGTCATACTACCAATGGAATTCCGAGGGGTCTATCCAGAGCGAAGCTGTTTCCGTACCATCGATAAACACAACCTCCTATTACACTTGCATAAGTATCCAATACTTAAATATATGAAAACTATGACGTTATGCTCCCACAGCGCGCACAAGTGCAATACTAGTCTATTCTGCATTATCGATGTCCAATCTCGATAATACTACGACTATGGATGTTTTAATGATTAAACCTTAGTGGATTAATACTGTCTCATATCGTATTAATCCAGAACTAATCATATGGACTTTTATCATTTATGTAGCTTGGTAATCCAATTACAAATGATAAAAGAGCAATTTTCATTGTCACATAGTTAATTTGTACAACAACACCATGTTCTGTACAAATAGTGATGTTATGGGTCATAATTATCCAACAATCTCCCACTTGGCCTATAGCCAATCACTCAAGTGTCCTACACCTGAACTATGTACAGGTCGCTCAAACTTCTGCTGAGAAACTGCTTTCGTCAGCGGATTTGCAAGTTATCATCTGATGCGATTTATTCGATCATCACATCACCATGATGTATGATCTGAACGAATCAAATGAATAGTTGAAGTGCATACTTGGATCGTTGATGAGACCATTAATTCTTTAGCCAGTGTTGAAGTCTAGCTCAGCTGCTAACGGAACTACTCCTAATCATATTAGGACTATTATAGATACAAATCGCTTCTATTGTTGCCTCAGCTACAACAATATTCCGCTTTTGTTGTTTATACGGCAATAGTATCTTGCTTGGAAGATTTCCAGCTCACTGTTCCGTTATTCAAACTATGTAGTACCTTTATTACGACTTATAGTCGTTATTATTGGTTAGGAAACTTGGAGCAGTGAACCCAGTCACTTCAAGTTCTCCTTCTCCATAGCTTAAGAAAGCATCCTTAGTTCTTCTAAGATACTTAAGGATGTTCTTATCATCAATCCAGTGACTATCACTTGGATTGGCCTGATTGTGACTCCATATGCTCAAAGCATATGAGACACCAGGTCGCGTACATATTTCAATGTACGAATTCTCGGAGAGTGCTAACAACTTTTAGATCTATCCCAGTAGATTTTTATTCCTAGAATAAGGTTGTCTCTCCCAAGTATTCTATGGAGAATTTTCATGAAAGCCAAGCTTTCACCGATTGTATTATGGGAATATCATTTCCAAGAAATGATATATCATCATTATATAGGACAATCATTGTCAGTGCGCTCCCACTAACCTCCTTATATACACAAGAATTATTTTCGTTTTGAATTAAATCATTTACCATTATGATTACATCAAAACGCTAGTTCCAAGAACACAATGTTTGCTTCAATCCATGAATGGATCGAATTAACTTGCAAACATTGTTTGCTTGTTTTGGTGCGACAAAACTGTTAGGATGTTGTAAACATCCTCCAAAAGGTTTCCTTTTAAGGAAAGTGATTTTGACGTTCCACTGCCATATTTCATAAATGAAACATGCAGTATTAGCAAGCATTATCCAAATGGATTTA
>SKCR01019533.1:0-67517 GCA_019454045.1 Zanthoxylum bungeanum | reverse complement strand
GCCTTTTCTATTTACAAGAAACTGCAAATTGGAGAAACAATACCTACCCCAGTCTCTCTGTAACTTATTGATAGATCGCTCATATTTTCGAGAGGTATAGTTGAAGATGTGCTGGTCAAAGTTGATAAATTCATTCTCCTAGCAGACTTTATTATCCTTGTCATGGAGGAAGACGAAGACGTGCCCATCATCCTCGGGAGACCATTATTGGCTATAGGTCGAAGCATTATTGATGTATAAAAAAGTGAACTAACCATGAGGGTACATGACGAAGAACTAAAATTCAATGTTTCAAAGCCATGGAATACCGAATGATGACAAGAATGAGGAATGTTTCAGACTTGATGTGATAAATAATACCGTCCAGAACTCCGATGCAATGCAAAGTTACACTGACAAAACTTAAAGCATGTCATCTACCTGGGAGCCTGAAGATAAAGTGTATTGCAACTGAAAAAGTAAACCTTGAACTGCAGTAACTGAAGAGAAAGGCTTCAACAAATCAACGAATTGGAGGAATTCACATAACGACCTTTCGGAATGCAAATTATATAAAAAGAAATGCCAGAGAGACATGATGAGAAGTTAGTGGCGTATATAACTAGAATTAGGGGCAGCCAATATTGTTCAGTGATCAAGGTTGAAAATTTTCCCTGGAAGGTTAAAATCACAGTAGTCAGGTCTATTCTTAATCACTCAAGTTTTACCATATAGAACCGTTGAGTACATGATCACAATTTTAATGAAATTCCAAGGTTAAAATTAGCGTGTAACTGACACGCTCAAAAAGTGGTCTTTTACTCCCAAGTATAAGAGTGTCGAAGTAATAAAATAACCCGGTGAGTCCGGGGTCGATCCACAGAGAAGAGATTTAGCAAAATAGAATATTTAATAGTACGGGAATGAAAAGTTTGCTTTGTTGAAGTAGTTGGAGGATTTTAGGTTGGAATACAGTAATAGAAGAAAATGCTGGAGTTAGGGGATCCACTTTTAGTCTTTTAAACATTTATAAATCTCGCTTTATCATAATTTATAAATTGTCTTTTTATACCCACTTAATTTATTACAAGAATTAATTATGCCAATAACCAGCCATAAAGGCGGGTGATACCGTTTGTCTATAACAAGTCCTACCAAGGTACTTAATTATGCCAAAATCAGATAAACCGACCATAAAGGCGGTATAAAGGACCATAAAGCGGTATAAAGATAAAACGACCATAAGGCGGTATAAAGATAAAACCGACCATAAAGGCGGTATAAGATAAAACCGCCATAAAGGCGGTATAAAGATAAAACGCCATAAAGGCGGTGGTAGGTAAAGATAAAACCGCCATAAAGGCGGTATAAAGATTGTCAATAATTAATCTAGAATTAAATCAAGTTTTAATCATTAGATTTCAATTTATTTATTATAATAAAAGCGAGTTTAATTATGTTTTCATTATAAAAGCTTCACCCTTACTCCAGCAGAAAAGAAATTAGCTACTCATTTTGTAATAAAACATACTTATTTTATTAAAAGAAAAAGACATTACAAAAAGCTTGAAGAATAAATAAACAAACAAGACACTCTCTCTCCAAGAATTACAGAGGAACCAGGAAAGAAAGTATGAAAATTTCTAATGCTAACGCTCCTTTTATAGGCAAATTCACCCCAAACCAGCGAATGCATGTTCTGGACACGTGTCAGTGAATGGTGAAGCCACGTTGGGGACAGTGTCAGAGACTGGTGAGCCGACGTGTGACTGGTGACACGTACGTCAGAGAATGGTGAAGCCACGTTGTGACGTGACTGACAGTGTCAGAGACTGGTCACGACACGTGTCAGAGACTGTGAAGACGTGTCACGACGTGCTTGCTATTTACGACGTGCTTGCAGAATTTACGACGTGCTTGCAGAATTTACGACGTGCTTGCAGAATTTACGACGTGCTTGCAGAATTTCGACGTGCTTGCAGAATTTCCGACGTGCTTGCAGAATTTCCATTTTTGCCCTTTTCAAGTCTGGTTTGTCCTGTAGAGCTTCCGAGCAGTTTTTCCTAATAAAACATAAAATAACACAGTAAAAGCACTCAAAGCATAACTTTAAAATATTATTTCACAAATGTGCCAATTTAAGGGGATTAGTGAAACTATAAGTGTAAAATGATTAACTTATCGTCTAATAAATATGCACTTTTTAGTATTCATCACACCCCCCAACCAGCTTATTACTAGTCCCTAGTAATTCAAGCGAAATCTAAAAGAAAAATTCTTATTTAAGTCAACAATTGTTTTCTTTCTTTCTGAATGATCAAATAAATGACTTTCCTGTACTCTTTACCATTCTTCCATATACTCATAAAACAAGGTATTAATCAATATATTGTGCCCACAATATCACAGGTATTTATTGAGAAGAGAGTAATATTTTTGTCCTAAATTATATTAGAGTTTACACTTTTTTGGCAGTGAAAGTTTATTTATAAGCATATCTTCAATCCATGTATCGAACTTTGGGCCAGTGACTCCCAAACCAGTTGGTTAGGGCACTAGGTGTTAAGACACCCCTACGGGCTTAATTGCTCGGATCTCAGATAAAAAATATTAAAAACATATCTTCAATCCATATATCGAACTTTGGGCCAGTGACTCCCAAACCAGTTGGTTTTAGGGCACTAGGTGTTAAGACACCCCTACGGGCTTAATTGCTCGGATCTCAGATAAACAGTGTCCGATTTCCTTAAGCTTTCTTTTTAACCCTTGTAACGAGCTTTTGGCCAGTAATTCCCAGACCAGTTGGCCTTAGGGTACTAGGTGTTAAAACACCCCTTCGGGCTTAATTGCTCGGGTTAGAAAGGCTACGAAACGAACTTTATTCAACTTTTTTTTTTTTATTTTTTCTCTTTTTTTTTTTCTTTTTTTTTAATAATAAAAAATTTCACTGCTTTTAGGTGTTACCTCCAAAAAATTAGAGAACTGAATATTACAGAATTTTCACTTACCACCCATGGTCATATGTTACCATATTGTTGATAATATCTGCCAGACGAGCATATAAAGATCAAATTTAATCAATGTTATGGAGAATTCACAAATTTAAATGATTCAAAAGAAAGGAACGATAAATAACTTATTACGAATTATATTGAGATGCGTCTCAAGAGTGAAAACTCCTTACACAGCCACCTCTGAACAACAATTCCACTTGGTTTAGAAACAAATTTGTTGTTAGTTTGTGTGTATATATATGGATATATATTTTACACACAAAATAACAACACAGTAAAAACTAACATCAATGAAAACAGACATAAACATGAAAATTATTTATTTCCTAAACTATCCTCTCCCCCCAACCAAAACGAGACATTGTCCCCAATGTTTAAAGAAGGAAGAAAGAGTTTAGAAGATATCACCTGGTTACAGATTAAGGTCCAGGTTTACTTTGCGCTTTTTACCACGATCGTTACCAGACCAGTTCAACTTGGAAAGAATTGGGTCGATTTTTGGTTCATAAGCTAAGAGTTGGTCAATTAAATCATCAGCTGTTCGTGCAGTTAGGAAGATATCTCTTACCGGTTTTGAAATAAACCCATTTCTTTTGGCATCTTCAAGAAATACAAAAAGAAAATCGAAAAATCCATTAACATTAAACAGTCCAATAGGTTTTTGGTGAATATTCAAGTTTGCCCATGATGCAATAGTGAATATTTCTTCCAACGTTCCGAGCCCACCTGGTAAAGCAATGAAAGCATCAGCATGATTGATCATTTCAGTGAGTCTTTCAGACATACCTGGGACAATACATTCTTCTCCATTTGATTTTCCGATGATGTGGCTTTCTGTTAAAGGTTTTGGGATGATCCCCAAAACTTGACTTCCACCTTCTTGTACAGCTTTTGAAATACACCCCATCAATCCAAGATTGCCACCGCCATATACTAAGTGCATATTTCTGTTTGCCATAACTCTACCCAATTCTCTTGCTCCCTCAATAAATTCTGGTTTAGTTCCGGAGCTAGTCCCACAAAATACACAGATATTAGTGCATCGCAGTTTTGAAGTTGTCTCCATTTATGTTATCTCTTTGGATAGATGTGTTGAGGAAAGGGAGATGACAAGCTGAATTTATAGATCCTGAAAAGGGTCAGTGAGAAATGCACTATATCTGCAAAATGACAACTATCAGAAAAATAGATCGTGAAAAAAAATGTTAGATACTGTCGGCAAAAAGTAAAGAAAACAAGTAATTTAAAGTAAAGAAAATCAAAGCAATAATATGTACTGGTAGTTGTGATTGTGGCTCACATCTTCCTCTGGTTTTACGTCCAGTAACGGCTTGAACGCCCTCTATGGGTCGGGGATAGGCTTCCCATCCAATTTTCTTATAAATTGGCAAACAGGGTCTTTTAAAGTCAGATTCCCGAGACTGTATGGTTGTCTTTCTTTATGAAATTGTGTGCGTAATCTGAGAATTTCACGATGAACATATCCACTAGAATGCGTCTCAAGAATCAATGATATATCATCAAAAGGCTCCTTACACAGTCCATCCCTAATGAATTGTATTTTATCCTCACGATTATCAGACACCATTCCTAAAGAATGACAACGAGTGTTGCACGTACAGCGTGCACACTTATAAAAAACACCCATTTGTTTAGCTCTTCGTTTTTTAGAATAGGTGCTTTTCCCTAAACCAGGCATGTAAAGGAATGAAGGAGTCAGGTGACTCACCTGCCAAACGAACCCTTGCTTCGATTACCCAACGAATATCAGTAGGAATACCATGAATCATAAGAATCTCATCTTTTTTGCGGGCTTTATAAATTTTAATCAGAGCATTTTGGGGAAGTGCAGGAAAATATTATGGAGGGTTGCGAGGTTTCGTTTCTTCATGCCTTGGTTTGTAGGGTATCAGTATTTTTAGGAAACTGAAATAACCGACTTAAGTCACGGAGTACCGTTATCCGCTTTATGCCGGGGTGTGCGAAAAATAAAAGAACAAGAACACTACAAAACGAAGAACAATGGAAATTACAGAAATATTAAACAAAACATGAAAGAAACTACATCAATCAAGGTATACTGGGTCTGATAGGAAAAAAGTTTCTTGAAATTTTGAGTACTCCAAAAAGGGTTTCAGACGCTGTCCATTTACTTTAAATACATCACCATCCCTAGGATTCTCAATGTTAATAGCCCCGTATGGGTAAACGTGTTTCACAATAATGGGGCCACTCCATTTGGATTTTAACTTTCCAGGAAATAAATGAAGACGAGAATTATAAAGCAAAACCTTTTGACCAACTTCAAATATTTTTCGTGAAATTCGACTATCATGAAAGGCTTTAGTTTTAGCTTTAAGAATTTTCGTATTCTCATATGAATCATTCCTTAACTCTTCAATTTCATTTAGTTGCAATTTACGTTCATGACCAGCATTTTCAAGGTTTGAATTAAATGCTTTAATAGCCCAAAATGCTTTATGCTCAAGTTCTACAGGCAAATGACAAGGTTTTCCATAAACTAGACGATAGGGAGACATACCCAAGGATGTTTTGAAAGCTGTTCGATATGCCCAGAGTGCATCAGTTAGTCGAAGAGACCAATCTTTGCGATTTGGGTTAACCGTTTTTCTAGAATTTGTTTAATTTCCCTATTTGCTAATTCTACTTGTCCATTTGTCTGAGGGTGATAAGAGGTGGAAATTTTATGTGTGACTCCATACTTTTTCATTAAGGATTCAAAAGGTCTATTACAAAAGTGTTTACCTCCATCACTTATTATGGCCCGAGGAATTCCAAATCGACTCAACAAGTTTTCTTTTAAAAATTTGATCACAGTTCTGTGATCATTGTTCCGACAAGGAATTGCCTCGACCCATTTTGAAACATAATCGACTGCAACTAAAATATATAAAAATCCAAAGGATGGTGGAAATGGGCCCATGAAATCTATCCCCCAACAATCAAAGATTTCGATGACAAGGATGGGATTTAAAGGCATCATGTTTCTTTTTGAAATAGATCCCAACTTTTGACAATTTTCGCAAGTTTTGCAGAAAGTGTATGTATCTTTAAAAATGGTGGGCCAATAAAATCCACACTGCAAGATTTTTGCAGCGGTTTTCTTAGATGAAAAATGACCTCCACATGCTTCTGAATGACAGAATTGAATAACACCACTTATCTCACTGTCAGGTATGCATCGTCTGAAAATCTGATCAGGGCAGCATTTAAACAGATAAGGATCATCCCAGTAGAATCTTTTGACTTCGGTCAAAAATTTCGTCTTATCTTGTTGGCTCCAGTCTGGGGGTATCTTTCCTGTTGCAAGAAAATTGACAATATTAGCATACCAAGGCATTGTGTTTACTGAAAATAAAATTCATCGGGAAAAGAATCATTGATGGGAGTGGTATCGATTAATGACTCGTTTGTGAGTCTCGATAAGTGATCTGCAACCACGTTCTCTGCCCCTTTCTTGTCTTTGATTGTGAGATTGAATTCTTGAAGCAATAAAATCCACCGTATTAATCTTGGCTTGGCATCCTGTTTAGACATCAAATATCTAACAGCAGCATGATCAGAGTAAACAACAGTTGAAGAACCGATTAAATATGATCGAAATTTATCCAATGCAAATATTACAGCCAGTAATTCTTTTTCTGTGGTAGTGTAATTCATTTGTGCACTGTTTAATGTTCTACTAGCGTAATATATCACATGCGGCTTACCTTCCTTTCTCTGCCCTAGAACTGCACCAACTGCATAATCACTAGCATCGCACATTAGCTCAAAGGGCAAGGACCAATCAGGGGATTGCATAATAGGAGCAGAAGTCAAAAGACTGATAATTTTTTGGAATGATTTTTGACATTCTTCTGTCCATTCAAATGTTGCATCTTTTAATAGAAGGTTACATAAGGGTCTGGATATGGTACTAAAGTCTTTAATGAACCTCCTATAAAATCCTGCATGTCCTAGAAAAGAGCGAATATCCCTGACTGTTTTGGTGATGGTAATTTAGAAATGACCTCTATTTTTGCTTTGTCAACCTCAATACCTTTAGACGACACAACGTGTCCTAAAACAATTCCTGAATCAGTCATGAAATGGCATTTTTCCCAATTTAACACAAGTCCTTTTTCTTCACATCTTTTCAAAACATTTTCCAGATTAATCAAGCAATTATCAAATGAATTTCCAAAGACAGTTATATCATCCATAAAGACCTCTAAACAGTGTTCAACCATGTCACTAAATATGCTCAACATGCATCGTTGGAATGTTGCAGGTGCATTACAAAGTCCAAAAGGCATTTTCCTAAATGCAAATGTTCCAAAGGGGCATGTGAATGTGGTCTTTTCCTGATCTTCTAAAGCAATGGGAATCTGATAGTAACCGAGAGTAACCATCAAGAAAACAATAGTATGGGTGTCCAGCTACTCTTTCTAAAATTTGGTCAAGAAATGGCAAAGGGAAATGATCTTTTCTAGTTGCGTCATTCAATTTTCTATAAATCAATGCACATACGCCAACTAGATGAAATGCGAGTTGGGATTAATTCCCCTTTATCATTTTTACAACAGTGATTCCAGACTTTTTAGGTACAACCTGTGTAGGACTTACCCACTTACTATCAGAAATAGGGTAGATAATGCCTGCATCAAGAAGTTTAAGGACCTCAGTTTTTACTACTTCTTTCATGTGAGGGTTTAATCTTCTTTGGGGTTGACGATATGTCCTAGCATTATCTTCTAGATATATTCGGTGTGTGCAAATTAATGGATTAATACCTTTTATGTCTTTTAAAGTCCATCCAATTGCCAGTTTATGTTCTTTCAATAAATTTAAAAGTTTACTTTCTTGATCGCTTGTGAGAGAGAAGAAGAAATTACCGCAGGGTAAGTTTTATTATCTTCTAGAAATGCATATTTCAGTCCTTCTGGCAAGGCTTTTAACTCCAAATTGGGTGCTTCTTCATGTTTTGCTTCTTCCAGTGTTCCTAGTTCTTCATCATCTTCCAATACCTGAATAGAGTCGAGTAGAAAATCATTAGTAATATCCGAATCAGTTTGTTCACTTGACTCAACATAATTAGCAGTAAAAAATTTCATAGGATCAGATAAACTCCCCTGAATATGCTCATCCACAATAGGTTCAATTGATTCTACGCTTTCGTTTTCATTATCTTCATCATATGGCTGTTTACACATGTTAAAAACATTTAACTCTAATGTCATATTGCCAAAAGAAAGATTCATGATTCCATTCCTGCAATTTATCAAAGCGTTAGCTGTCGCTAAAAATGGCCGACCAAGTATTACAGGGATTGGCTTATAACTTCTGCCACAGGTTGTGTTTCTAAAACAATAAATCCACAGGGTATACAAATTTATCGATTTGTAATAACACATCTTCCACAATTCCTTTTGGTACCTTAACTGATCTATCGGCAAGTAAAAGGGTAGTTGAGGTTGGTTTCATCTCACCGATATTAAGTTGTTGGTAAACCGAAAATGGCAGTAAATTTACACTAGCTCCAAGATCAAGCAAAGCATGTTCAATGTTTTGATTTCCAATAATACAAGAAATAGTTGGACAACCAGGGTTTGTGTATTTAATGCATTATTGGTTGAGAGAATGGAACTTACCTGTTCAGCTAGAAAAGCTTTCTTTCTTACCTGATGTTTTCTTTTAACGGTGCACAGATCTTTCAGAAATTTGCATATGATGGTATCTGTTGAATGGCATCTAACAAAGGGATATTGACCTTTACCTGTTTGAATATTCATAAATCTCTGGGGAATGGTTCAATTTCTTTGTTTTTAATGCCTGAGGAAATGGAGGTGCATGAGAAAAACTATTATTATCAATGACGGGTAATGGCCATCAACCCCTTCCTTACCCTCTGATTCTGATTTTTCCTCAGTTTCATGAGGTTCAAGAATAGGTCTGTGGATGGTTTACCACTACGAAGAGTAGAAGATTAGAATAGTTTGACTTGGTCTAAGTGTTGACTTCCAGAACTACCCTCATGAGGGTTTTGATGACTCTTGGGATTTGACTGAGGTTGTGCAGGAAACTTACCTTTTTCTTTAATGGCCCAAAGCAGATGTGATTTTATCAAAAGTTTCTTCAAATCATTAATCATTTGTGCATTTTGGTTATTGATGGTTTCTTGTTTTTCCATGAATGCACTCAAGTTATCTTCAATGGTTTTCCTAGGTGGTGGGACATATGGTGCATAATTCTGGGAATTTCGGAAATTCTGATGAAACTGGGGAGGTTGGTGTGAAGGTTGTGCTTGGTTATCATTCCTCCAATTGAAGTTTGGATGGTTTCTCCAACCAGGATTATAGGTCTGTGAGTATGGGTTTGGAATTGGTCTATTGAATGTGTTTATGGAACTGACCTGGTCATGGAGACAATCTTTCAGGGCTGGTATGGACGGGCAAACTTCTGTGACATGTTCATTTGAACTACAAATTTGACATATGATTTCCTGAACTGACTTGACATGATCCTTTTCCCTAGTTTCTAAAGCCTCAATTTTTTTAGACAGAAATGCATACTTTGCAGCAAGGTCATGGTCTTCCCTAAGGTTAAACATACCTCTACCAGATGGCTGTGTTTTAACAGATGACTCATATGTACCAATTGTATCCCATTGTTGTGTATTCTCTGCTATATGCTCTAGGTAATCTAATGCATCTTCGGGATCTTTATCCCTAAACTCACCATTACACATCATCTCCACTACTTGTCTACCTTGGGGGGTTAAACCCTCGTAGAATTGGGCAACTAACCTCCATGTTTCAAACCCATGATGTGGACAAATATTTAACAGCTCTTTATACCTCTCCCAACATTGGTAAAGTGTTTCCCCGACTCTTGTGTGAATGTTGCGATTCTTCTTTTAAAGGAATTTGTCCTATGAGGGGGAAAGAACTTTTTAAGAAACTGCTCTTGTAAATCATCCCATGTTCTAATAGATCCTGACCTAAGATTTTGTAGCCAAATTTTGCTTTATCCTTTAAAGAAAAGGGAAAAAACTTTAACCGAATTATATTCATGCTACAATTTTGGTCTGTGCAAGTGTTACATAATCTTCAAACTCTCTTAGGTGCTGATAAGGGTTTTCTGATTCTAGACCATGGAATGTGGGTAAAAGATTGATGACACTTGATTTAAAATTGAAACGTGCTGCTTCTGGGGGAAAAACAATGCAAGATGGTGATCCTGACCTAGTGGGGTTCATGAATTGTCTGAGTGTCCTAGGGTGATTAGGATATGCTGAGATCGTCTCCATGCTGAGACTCGTTTTCTTCCTGATTAACTGGGTTTTCAACTTGGGCAGGTGGATTCTCAATTTGGATTTCAGCCATTCTAACTAACATTGAAGGTGATGAGGACTCTCTTTTTAATCTGCCACTAGATGTTCGAGACCAGTGTTTCATGCAACTTTAAAAAAAAACTATATGTAAAAATATGAAATTGCAAATACAAAACTTAAAAATGAAAATTAAACTAAAAATGAAAAGAACAAATTAAGGAAATACAGATGCAGTGATTTAGACCTAAAAACGTCCTCTAACCCTTGTCAATTCCGATCTCAATTGAATTTCTCGTTCATTTTTCTCAATGTCTTGAATTATGGTTTCGTGAAGTTTTATGAGAGCATCTCTACGTGGGGATGGTTCGAAAAATTCTTTAATGAACAGCAAACACCTTTTAAGTTGATTTTTCTGTTTCCTGTAACCAAGAAAAATTAAGAACAAGGTCTCTCTATATGTGGGATTTCTGGGTTCAGGGTTCATCAAGGATTAATCAGGACACTTTGGATCTAAAAAAAAAAAGAAAAGAAGATGAAGATAAGATGCAGATTTTAAATAAAAACAAAATACGAAATAAAAATAACGAAAAGTAGAGAAAGAAGAAATTAAAAATTCTATCTACTAAATAATACTTCCCCGGCAACGGCGCCAAAAACTTGACACGCTCAAAAAATGGTCTTTTACTCCCAAGTATAAGAGTGTCGAAGTAATAAAATAACCCGGTGAGTCCGGGGTCGATCCACAGAGAAGAGATTTAGCAAAATAGAATATTTAATAGTACGGGAATGAAAAGTTTGCTTTGTTGAAGTAGTTGGAGGATTTTAGGTTGGAATACAGTAATAGAAAAAATGCTGCTGGAGTTAGGGGATCCACTTTTAGTCTTTTAAACATTTATAAATCTCGCTTTATCATAATTTATAAATTGTCTTTTTATATCACTTAATTTATTACAAGAAGAATTAAAAAAAAAAAAGGATTATGATACCAGCCATTAAAGGCGGTGATACCGTTTGTCTATAAACCCAAGTCTACAAGGTAACTTAATTATGCAAAATCAGATAAAACCGACCATAAAGGCGGTATTGGTATAAAAGATAAAACAGACCATAAAGGCGGTTTATAAAGATAAAACCGCCATAAAGGCGGTATAAAGATTGTCAATAATTAATCTAGAATTTAAATCAAGTTTTAATCATTAGATTTCAATTTATTTATTATAATAAAAGCGAGTTTAATTTATGTTCTCATTATAAAAGCTTCACCCTTACTCCAGCAGAAAAGAAATTAGCTACTCATTTTGTAATAAAACATACTTATTTATTAAAAGAAAAAGACATTACAAAAAGCTTTAAGTAAATAAACAAACAAGACACTCTCTCTCCAAGAATTACAGAGGAACCAGGAAAGAAAGTATGAAAATTTCTAATGCTAACCGCTCCTTTTTATAGGCAAATTCGCCCAAACCAGCGAATGCATGTTCTGGACACGTGTCAGTGAATGTGTGAAGCCACGTTGGGGACACGTGTCAGAGACTGGTGAAGCCACGTTGGGGACACGTGTCAGAGATGGTGAATCACGTTGGGACACGTGTCAGAGACTGGTGAAGCCACGTTGGGACACGTGCAGAGACGGTGAACCACGTGTCACGACGTGCTTGCACTAATTTACGACGTGCTTGCAGAATTTACGACGTGCTTGGGAGAATTTACGACGTGCTTGCAGAATTTACGACGTGCTTGCAGAATTTCCGACGTGCTTGCAGAATTTCCGACGTGCTTGTAGAATTTCCATTTTTTGCCCTTTTCAAGTCTGGTTTGTCCTGTAGAGCTTCCGAGCAGTATTTTCCTAATAAAACATAAAATAACACAGTAAAAGCACTCAAAGCATAACTTTAAAATATTATTTCACAAATGTGCCAATTTAAGGGGATTAGTGAAACTATAAGTGTAAAATGATTAACTTATCGTCTAATAAATATGCACTTTTTAGTATTCATCATCAACACTACTAGAGAGAACCATTGGAGCGACAAAAAGAAAATGTCACACTTTCAGATCCAGCCTAACGTTCTGGCAGTCATGTCTAGCTGACGACGTTAAATTTAGAGCTAGTATGGTGGCAACCTATGCAATTGGTGTATATATTCAGATTTGGTGTGTTTTATTTTTGTGTGTTTAATTTTGTAGGTTAAGTCATAGACAGGATGAAGACATTTCCAATCATCACAAGAAATTTCCTTCTCTCCCTCAAAACTCTCTAATGAAAGTCTACAAAGCTCGAATGGAACGAATGAGACTTCTGATGATCAAAGGTATTCCGAATGACATTCATTAGTTAATTGAAGTACATGTCGATTGCAGGTGAGTCCTCTAGCTCTTTTATTTCATATCCGTCTGGTTTAGAAGAAGAAGCACATATGCTAAGAAAAGAAGACCCAAAAGAATGGGTGTTTGCTATAAATATGCACACATGACATGTAATACTTATTGTCGTTCTTTAGGAATGTTGTTTGATAACTGTGAAGTTAAAATTAAATTCATTTGAGATGGCTGAGTAAGGACTCTTTGGATGACATATCATTGACTCTTGGACGCATCCCAATGGATATGTATATCACGTAATTCACATGTTATATACACAGTTTCAATAAGAAAGACGACATTTAAGTCTCGGGAATCTAACTTTAAAAGACCCTATTTGCCAATTTATAAGAAAATTGGATGGAAAGCTTATCTCTGATGCATAGATGTCAATCAAGTCATTACTTCTTGTAAATATTATTATTTCTTTGTCTTTATCTAATAATTATGATTT
Organism: Zanthoxylum bungeanum; assembly: GCA_019454045.1. Lineage (NCBI taxonomy): Eukaryota > Viridiplantae > Streptophyta > Magnoliopsida > Sapindales > Rutaceae > Zanthoxylum > Zanthoxylum bungeanum. Next base: position 54,376 of record SKCR01019533.1, on the reverse strand, counting down.
ATTTTGTTATTTTTTTATTTTCTCCGACAGGATCCAGACTTTTTGACTTTCACGATATATTTTACTATTTAGTTAATAAATTGTCATTTGGAAGGTATTAGTGCTATTATTACTCATCTTTTTTCAGGTTCTATAAATTCAGCTCGTTATTGCACTGTTGAAGCCTTCCATATTTGAGAAAGAAATACGCATAGAAAAATGAAAGTAACTTCCAGATTTGAGAAAGAAATACACATAGAAAAATGAAAGCAACTTCAAGAAGACGAGTTGTAAACATCTGTGTGTTTTGCGATACTAGTGTTGGTTCTAAAACAGAGTTCGTTGAGGTAGCACAGGAATTGGGTAGAGTCTTAGCTGAAAGGAATATGCACCTAGTATATGGAGGTGGTAATCTTGGACTAATGGGGTGCGTTTTAAGGGCCGTACAGGAAGGAGGTGGTCAAGTTCTAGGAATCATCCCCAAACCTTTGGCAGAGGCGAATCTTATAGGATCATCAAACAGTGAAGAACTTATTGTACCAGGTATGTCTGAACGACGGGTTGAAATGATAAATCGTGCTGATGTTTTTATTACCTTGCTAGGTGGCTTGGGCACGATGGAGGAAATTTTATCGATTGGACTGTCTAATGTTGATGGATTTTATGACTTTCTTTGTGTGTTTCTTGATGATGCCTGGAGAAATAGGTTCGTATCAAAACCTATAAAAGATATTCATATTCACTACCAGAACTGTCCATGATTTAATTAACCAACTTTTAGACTTTGAACCACAAATTGACCCTATCATTTCCGAGATTAACTGATCTGATAATGATCGTGGTAAAAAGCATCAGATAGATCTGAATCTTTTCCTTTAATTTTCTTTTTAAGATGTAGAATTTTAGCTAATCAGGTATTGTTTTCTAACTCTTCTTCTACTTTAGACATTGGGGACAATTTCTCAATTAGATTTGGGGAGGGGAATAGTTGACTAGTATTTTATTTTTATTTTTTTGTTGTGTTTTTTTATTTGATTTTTAGTCAATAATTTAAAAAATAAATTAAAAAAATATTTGGTGTTTTTTTTTGTTTTTAATTTGATTAATCAGGTGAAATTTGTGTGAGATAGCTGAGTAAGGAATTTCCACTCCTGAGACGTATCTCAACCTATTTCGTAACAAGTTAATTTTTTTTTATTTAATTTTGAATTATTTAATTTTTGAATTCTCCATAATACTGACTAAAATGGAGCTTCATATGCTCAGCTGACAGGTATTATCAATATGCATGGTAACATACGCCCATGACTGTAATTGAAAAGTTTGTAATATTTAGTGCTCTAGTTTAATTGGAGGAAGCATCTAAAAAGAGATAGAATTTTTAAAAAAAAATATACATATTATTAAAAAAAAATTGAGATCCGAGTATTTAAGTCCAAATGGGTATTTTAACACTTAGTGTCCTAAAACCAACTGGTTTGGGAGTTACTGACCCAAAGCTCGTTACTTGAATTGAAAATGTTATAAAAAAAGAAAAAAGAAAGAAAGATATCTGAAATCTGAGTAATTAAATCTGTAAGGGTGTTTTAATACCTAGTTCCATAAAGCCAACTGACTTGGGAGTCACTGACCTAAAACTAGCTACATGGATTGAAGATATCATAAATAAATTAAAAAATCAGAAAAAATTTCCATTGCTAAAAATATGTGAATTCTGATATAACTTTAGGATAAAAATATTACTTTCATTTCAACTAGACTTATGAATATTGTGGGCACAATGAGCTGATTAATACTTTGTTTGTTGTGTATATAGAGAATGGTAAAAAATAATAGGAGATTTTACTTATTTAGTAATTTAGAAAGAAAAAAACAACTATTAACTTGGATAAGAATTTCACACTTGTTTAGTCACTAACTTGTTTATTCTCTTTTCTTTTATCTTTTTGATTTCGTGTGCATTAGATTGACGTTGTGGGTATTGTCACTGTAAGCCATATCGAGACTACAACTCGTCCACTAGGGACACATAGGGGGTTTAAAGTCTTGTTGCATACACTAAATGTAAACGTGATCCATACGAAAGTGGCTCAGTTTAATTTTAATTATTTTATTTTATTATTTTGCTCGAAGAATAGTAAAAATTTAGGTTTGGGGTGGGATGAGCGGAAAATATATCAATATTTACCTCCCATTTTACTTAATATTTTATATTGTTTCTCGAGTTTTATGAATTTTTTGATGTGTTTTAGTTTATTTGCAGATAAAATAAAATCGGGACTTAATAGAATTAATCAGGACGAAATGTGGAACAAATAAGGGCAAAAACTGGACTTGATATTTTGATTTTGGAGATTATAAATTTGAAATGGCGTTTTAACGAAGTATAATTTCAGAAATTTTAACTTTGCGAAATTGTAGTATTTTTGCCATAACTTCTTATTCCGATATCGGATTGAGGTTATTCAAATTCCAGATTAAAGAAGACCCAAAGATCTACAACTTTGAAGTTCATAAGATTTTCGAATTCTAATGTTTTCATTACTGAAATTGATGAAATATCTAGAAGTGTGTTATGTGTAATTATTAAAGTTATTTTCAAAAATAAAAAATAAAAATGTCAAACTTCCACCAAACATGAATTGGTGCCATGTTTGGTGGAGAAATTGGTGGAGGCCTTTTGATGAGCGGAAAATATATCAATATTTACCGCCCCTTTTACTTAATATTTTGTTTAATTTCTCGGGTTTGATGAACGTTTTGATATGTTTTAGTTTATTTTGCAGATAAAATAATATTGGGACTCAATGAAATCATTTAGGACGAAATGTGGGTCAATTAAGGGCAATTATTGGACTTGATATTTTAATTTTGTAGATTGGAAACTTGAAAGGGCGTTTTGACGAGGTGCAGTTTTGGAAATTTCAGTTTTGCACATCTGTCGTATTTTGGGCATAACTTTTTACTCCGATATTTGATTAAGCTGATTCAAGTTCCAGATTAAAGAAGACTCAAAGATCTATAACTTCGAAAGAGAAAATATTTTCGAATTCTGATGATTTCATGACCGAAATGGATGAACCATCCAGAAGTTTGTGGTGTGTAATTACTAAAGTCATTATCAATCATTTTCAAAGCAAAATATAAATTAATAAATAATTAATAAAAATTATCAAATCATCACCAAACAAGATAAGCAATTAGTGGAGCAATTATGGATTTGGTGGAGTAATTAGTGGAGAAATTAATAATGGATTTGGTGGAGAATTTGATGGAGGCAAAATTTTGCCTATAAATACCAAGCCATTTCATTTGTAAAATTCATACTTTCTTCTTTGAAATTCCTTAAGAATAAATAAGAAGATTGTATCTTGTTTGTTTATTTACAGCTTTCAGTAATTAATTTTCGCTTTCGCATTTTCTTTTCTTTACTTTTCAGTTTTTACTTTCCGTAATTTACTTTTACGCACAACACTTTCCTTTCTTTACTTTTTCAGTTTTTACTTTTCAAGCAATGAGAAGGTAATTCCCCCTTGCTGGGGTAAAAGGTAAAGCTTTTATTATTGCTATTTAGATTAATCTCCCTTAATTATAATATATAAACTATTTAAAATTTGACTTAATAAGGATACCGCTATATTGGCCGGTTGGTAATTAATTATAAATTGGTTTTAACCTGACTAAGTATGGATACCGCCTGATTGGTCGGTTGGTAATTAATTATTAATTTGACTTAATCAGAATACCGCCTTTATGGCTGGTTGGTAATTATCACGTAAAGTTAATATATTATATTAAGGGAGATATCTAAAATAGTAGTAATAAAAGTTAATCCTCTAACCCCAGCATTTTCTTTTATTGTACTTTTACTTTATTTACTTTCAGTAATTTACTTTTATTTTTTTTACTTTTTACTTTTTACTTTTACTTTTTCTTTTACTTTTTACTTTTCAGCAATTTACTTTTCAGTATTTACTTTATGTCTTTTATTTTATTTAAGTTTTTACTAGCCCTAGTTATGTGTTAGTTATCTGGGGTTGTGATGAATTCTAATATCACCGGTTTATAAGGGGTAGTTTGGGTAATTTAAAGGTTTAGTTATTAAGTCTTAAGCTTAATGCTTCTTGTTGTCTGATCACCAATAAGATTGATGTGGTAAATCTAAAATGAACTAGACATAGAGATTTTAGGTTTCAATCTTAGACTTAATAGCCCACGATCTTCTTTGAGGATAGATAACCCTTTAATAGATTTCCTTACAGGATAGACATATACCTGTCGGGCGGGGGTAGCCATAATTGAAACTTGAACTTAATGAATCCAGATAATTTGGTTGACATAGTCATATGGTTCAATTGGGTTAAACTGGATATTTGCGTCTGACCATCGACATAGGCTTTTGCATAATTTCGTGTTTCAGGTTAATAAACTGATTTATTACCCAACTATAAAATAGCCACTTCATCTTTTAAAAGATATTATAATGATTCACAACCCTAGATCTTTGTGTCTTTTGTTATTTTCCTTAGTATTTTCTTTTGTCTTTTTATTTATTTATTTTGCAAAACTACAATCAACCAAATCAATCAAACAATCATTCTCTTCACCCTCAATTAGATATTTATAAATAAATAGATTCAATAATTAATAACAACAGTAGGAATTAAGTCCTCGTGGGATCGATATTTTTATACTACTTGAACGATACGTGCGCTTGCGTTATACGTGTGTGTTTAAGCCGGTCACCTTTATATTTGCTTATAAATATCAAGCTAAACTTTGTAAATTTTTCATGCTTTATTTGGGGGATTTCTCCATGAAAACCTAAAAGAAAATGTCTTGCATGTTTATTTAAGTTTTCTTGTATTTTCTCTTTATTTATTTAATAAATTTTTATGTGTTTTTAATTATATCATTAGTAGGTAATCTATTTTTGCTTGAGTTTGAGGTGAAACTGTAACATCCCTCATAGGCTAGGATGCTACCGGCAGGAGATAGGAGAACCCATCTCCATAAGCCTCTAGTTCTAACGAAATTTCGGCATGATGTATTCGTAACATCATGCAACCTGGCCTGTAGCCAGCATCCATATACAACAAGAACATAACAATCTCGGCCTCAGGCCGGCAACTCAACATCAATGCACTCATCAACAAGACCTCAGGCCTGGACTCAATGAACAAAATATAAACCACTTGGCCTACGGCCAGAACTCAAAATGAAACTATACCATTACATGACTTATACAAATGAGATGCAAATACAAAAACCATACAAAGGGCCGTGCGGACCCATAACTCGACCCAGGACTCAAAACTCTCTCCACTACAAATGAGGCGATCCACTGTCTTCAAAGTCTTCACCGAACTTCTGCTGGTTCTTAACAACTGCTACTGACCTGCAAAACTATAAACTATTGTGGTATGAGTCATAAGACTTAATAAGTAAACATGCATACATTCTAATAAGGTGTTTCCAATATTATTCAAGATCTTAACTTGTTTCATTATTTTAATCCCATTAAAAAAAAAGAAACTCCACATCTTCGATTATAACCTAATGATCGTACGAAAACACAATTTAAATCTTTTCCTTCCTTTATATTTTACCTGTGAACGTCGTATATCTCATACATATGCATTCCATCACACATGTAAAGCCATATGTATGCTTCGATACTACTTAGCCTGTGTCTGAACTCACGCATCATAATCACATAACACATATATAATATAATCAAAATACATTGTGTACTTAATTCACTTTTTGTTTTCATGTGCTACAAATAGTAAATTCCCATGCAACAGCTCGAACATGTTTCTATACTCTCATTCACCGTATCAAATTCTCATTATGTTTTAAATGCGCTATTCTGATATTTTCTACCTTCTTACACCTTATTTAATTATCTAATTCAGGCAATTAATACAACTTTCTTACTCTTTTTTCTTGAAATATCATCAGTCGAACTAATAAAATATTAATTCTGTTAATTACCTAATCCACTATCACTATTCATGAGTACATGCATATGTTACCCTTTCATCATGAACTGACATCTTTACAGTATGTTCTTTTTATGTAAGCAAGCAACTTATATAATCACCCTTGATATACATACATTAAAATAAGTTCATGCTACTATGTACTCGTACCTTACAAAATACCAACTCTACATGAATATATGATGCACAAAGTTAACCATATAATCAAGAATATGAAATGATATAATCATGCATTATTAACATCAAAATGCAACTCAAATGATTTACTAGCATATACAATTCATATGCACGTCGTGTATACTATTTAAAACTTTAATACGCTATGCTTTTTAGAAGATACTCATTGAAAACTTTTTTTTTTTCTGAAAAACTATTATCTGAAAGTTTCTTCTTGAAAATTCTTTGCTGAAAACTTTACTTTATTTTCTCTTCTGGAAAAAACTCTTTCTGAAATATGTATTTGAAAACTGAAAACTACACTTGAAAGTTGAGATCTGTATCTAAAAGAAACTGAAAACTATATCTTAAAATTGTAAACTTAAATCTGAAAAGCTGTTTCTGAAAATCTTGTACTAAAATATGTTTTCTGAAATCTAAGCACTGAAAATCTGAAAACTGAAAACTGCTCTGCACCCAGGACCATCACTCAACTGGGTGTACTCGATGCCCAGGACCATAACTCAACTGGGCATCTGTAGAACTGGTGGTACCCTACGTCTAGGACAAACACTCAACTGGCAACGTAGAGATCTACACCCAAGACCATAACTCAACTGTCAGTGTAGCCACCGAGTTCTGAAAAGCCACCAAGTTCTGAAATCAGGACCATCACTCAAATGGGTGTAATCGATGCCCAGGACCATAACTCAACTGGGCATCTCTAGAACTGGTGGTACCCTACGTCCAGGACAAACACTCAACTGGCAACGTAGAGATCTACACCCAGGACCATAACTCAACTGGAAGTGTAGCCACCAAGTTCTGAAATCAGGATTTCGGGACCCTGTAGCCTCTAGTCATGCTCGAGGATCTGAGAGCGTCTCCTCAGTCCTGCACATGTGCACATGTTACAATATCCGTCAATTCCAAAGTATCCGTCAATTCCGAACTATATCTCAAGTTACATACTGGGGTGAGTTTTTACCTCATGCCCCGAAAACCATAAAACCATAATCTGTAACTCAACTGTAAAAATATTTTCTGAAATATGATTCTTTTCAGAAGCATTTGAAATCTTTCTTTAAAACATTTGAAACTGCTGAAAACATTTTTATTGTTTGCTCAACTACTGAAAACTTAACACACACACCCATGCACATGCATATATGCATTTCTCATGCTTCTCTCTACTCTAGCCATGATTCCATCTATAATGATCTTACAAATTATATGCTCAAATATCAATAAAATGCATGGTCAAACTAAAACATATTAAATTTATCTTACATTCATACCTATCTATACATATCTATGCCGGCACATATCCTTTATCAATCTTCTGCTTCCTCATGTCATGAACTTACGTATGTCCTCAGCAATACATATACTATTCATCCATACTCTCTATCATCCTATATACATATCTCAATACTTATGTTACTAAACACATGAATGTATATGCTCACTCTTGTATGAAATTCAACACTTGCATTCATACTATTCTTATACACACATAAATTATTTTATCACTAATACGTACATGTTTATCTCATTTATAACTTTAATCTCATTCCCTAGGGTGTAGTTTTCTACAACCCCCAAACCCAAGTCTCATTAAATTATATTATGACATTATTCATATGCTCTTATCTAAAATATCATACTGGTTTATACCTACATATGTATCTCTAGACTTCTATATGCTCATACCTCTGCTTATATTTGCTAGTTCTTATCTATATGTGTATATAATTACACTGCTTCTTATTCTACATTATCTTATATATAAATATATATGTTCCATACATTATACTATATACAACTTTACTATATAACTAATTTCGAACAATACCAAATCTTTTAAGTATTCATAGCATGAGTTACTTACCTGGCTAGGCAGACACTTCTAATCGGTCCGATCTGTCAAAATAAATATCAAAACACTGTCAGAACTGCTATTTGCGGAACCTTCTACTCATCTATAATAAACTACGGACTTTCTCGGAATACTCAAATCCTCACCGACTCTACGGTTTAAGCTTCATTACTCTAATATGTCTTTCTATACTATTCTGAACTAACTAGATATCTTAGATTCTCATTTTACGCGTTTGAGACAAAACTTGCGGAAAAGTTTCCACAAATGCTACGGAAGGGTCTCGAACCCTCCGAACTAATCCAGAATTACCTAATTACCCTCGCAATATCATTTTTACATCTTAATTATGGTTACAGTCATCTACTCTCATTCGCGCGAGAAACTTTGTTTTACCGGAAACTCGCTAATTCTACCGGATCGATCTAAACTATTCCGTTTCTCCCCGGATTCTACCATATTTATCGTTTTAACATATTAAAACATATCCAATTCACTTCATGCTAATTCGCTACACTACGGGACTACTGAAAACACGCGAATAAAACTGTAAACTTTAAAATAACAAATTCTAAACGGAGAGTCGTACCGAAATTCCGATGCATATTTGGGACTCCCAACGGCCATACAAATGCGCTGGTGCGATCGGAATTTCGACCAGAGTTACTTTTTCATCGTTGGTTTACTGTTCAACGTCACTTTTTCCTTGTTTCGCGTGCAACCGGCTACAGTTCGGTGAACCGACTCAGCATACTTTTAGTACTCTCCAAGAGCTTCGATTTGGTAGGTGGCTCGGGCCGTGAAATAAACCGACGAGCCAGGATTGGGAAACCCATAGCAGCGACTTTCTTCTCCTCCATGCGCCGTTTCCGGCCATCGTTGGCCTGACCGCCAGCCACTTCGTGGTCGGTCGCCCCTCCAACGATCCCCCTGGTGAGGTCACGCATCGCCGGCGATGGCCTGAAGGCCGGCGACGCCTCCTCCTCTCTCTCGCAAGAACGTAACTACTTCTCTTTTTTTTCCTTTTGATTTTCTGTATTAGGATAATAATAATAAAAATAATTATAATAATACAAAATATTTATACCCATAATTTACCAAAATGCCCTTACTTATAAGGGCATTCTCGGAAATTATCGATTTTGAGGTTCTTCTAGCGTGATTTTGAAAAAAATTCAACGCGAAAGTTGTTCATCTCTGAAAAATGAGTCTGATGGTTCAAAAACTAACTCGATCGGAGTTCATTTGCCAATTCTGTGACCAAAAATGTAAATTTACGCGTATAATAAATATCGCGTAACTGATTTCGAAAAGACGCGTCTTCTGTGTTGCCTTCAACTCTTCACTTATATATATCGCTTGAACTCTTATTCGTCATATCATTCTATTCCGAGACTATAATGTTAGTCTGAGAATCTTTTAGAACAGTCCCGAAAATCTGAATGTTACAGAAACTTTTAATATAATGATTTAGATTACTCCATTAATTTAAATAATTAAATTGATTAATTATTTACCACCTATATGGCCGATTTTACATTATTGGACTTAGTTTCTATCTATATGGTCGGTTTAGGTGCTAACCTTTTACCGCCTACATGATCGGTTTATATGATTTGTTACCGCCTACATGATCGGTTTTAATATAATTAATTCAAGAAATGATTAATTGATAAGAGAGTAATCTATATTTGAAGTATTAAAATTGAAACCCCTAGCTCAAGCTTTTCTTTTATTGTTATAATTTCTTTACTTTTTTTTTGTTTAACTATGCATTTTGTAATTTTAGTATGTCTTGTAACTAAAAATATTATCTATGGTTGTGATGAATTCCATTATCACCATTTTATAATTGGTTATTTTATGTTTTAGGTAGTATATTGGTATATTTATTTGAGTTTTTAAGCTTAATGATTATTGTTAACTGGCCATTAATAAGATTGATTTGGTAAAAATAAAATGAACTTGGAAAAAGAATTTTAGGTTTTAGCCATAGACTCAATAGCTCATTATCTCACCTTGGGGTAAATGTCTCTTAGGTAGATTTCCTTACAGGATAGGGATATACATGTCGGGTGGGGGTAGCCATAATTGGAACTTAATCTGAATGAATTCAGAATTTCTTAATTAACATAGGATATAGTTAATTTGGTTACTTTGGGTATTTATATCTGACCATCAGAAGAGGCTTTCGTGTTCCAGGTTAATAAATCGATAAATTGCACAAACATGAGATAATCACTTCATCTTTAAAAGATATTGGAAGGATTCACAACCTTGGATATTTTCATATCATTGTTTAAAACTTAAAATCTACCTTTGTTTTATTTTAATTACTTGTCTTTAGTTTAAAATCATCATCCAACCAAAAATCAATCAATTAGATACTCGTAGACATTTAGCTTCATAAATTAATATCTTAGGTATTAAGTCCTCGTCGGATCGATATATTTTATACTACTTGAGCAATACGTGCGCTTGCGTAACGTGTGTGTGTTTACCATCGATCACATGATTTAGAGGGTAATTCTGTAAATTCTGATTTTCAGGGGTTAATAAGTAATAATTAAGTGTTTTAGGACTATTTCGACATATCAGAAAATTTTTGGGGCTAAAATGAAAATTTAGAAAATTTAGGGGTAAATTCATAATTTTGGTAAAATTGAAGGACCTGGTTATAATTTATATTTTTCAAATTCTTAGTGAGGATATAGACATATTAAGGACTTTTGCGTGGATAGAGGTTAGTACAATGTATGATGATTCTCTTATAATAATTGTTGTTTATTGATGATTGTTGTGAAAGTCCATATATTAATATGCATTGGTATATTATAACAATATATATATATATATATATATATATATATATATATATATATATATATATATATATATTATATATATATAAATTTATGTAGACAATTATATTGAGTTTTGGAAGCATGAGAAATATGAATTTATGATTGTTGATATGAGATTGATGTATTGAATATGAGATGTGATTGTTTGTATGATGTGTGATATTGTATATATTGTCGGGTTTTGTTACTGGCTAGAGATGAGTTGAGATATTTTATGAGATAATATGGTGAAAAACCTTGGTAGTATGAGAGAGAATCTCCCATTGGTTTAATCCACTCACACATATTTTACGATATGATATGGTGGGAAACATTAGGAGTATGAGAGGGACTCTCCCACTAGTTTCAACCCACTATTATACTGGACCCGGATTAGCAACCATGTTTGATGGATGTTTGTATTGTTGTGTGGGATGATGCTTGAGATGATATTGCAATATATGTTATTTTCATATATTATATATTATATATAATATATAATATATCAATATTTTGTTGGTAATGTTATGTTGAAAGTATGAGTGCCTTATTTGCTGAGCTCTTTAAGCTCACTCCTCTTTTCCCAAATATTTCAGGTAGTCTGTCAGCACAGCAGTAGTAGTACTAGATTTTGATCCACATGTCACATTTATTTTTTGGGTTGGTCCAGACATTTAAGCCATCATTTGTATATTTTTAAGATTTGTATTGTAAACCATATTTTTGGAGAGATATTCAGTGACTTGCTAAATTTGTAATTTAAGAAGTACTATTTGGGCATATTTGTTTGACTGTATGACATATAGAATGCTCGAGTTAAAGAAGTCGGTGAACCCCTTTCTAGGGTTGGGCCCGCTCTAAGGAGATGGTAGTGATAATTTTATTTATTTTTTATAAAAAAAATAGAAGATTGCATTTAAATTACCAATGATCAATAATACATTGTACGCCATTACAGGTTGAATACATAAGCTTTTCTAGATAGTAATAGTGATGTTTCGTAGTGTTGGGGTAAAAGTAGTGGAAGGGCGCGACAGATTGCGGAAATGGTTTTTAAATATTTTAAAAATTTCCGAGCGAATTAATAAATATCAAATATAATTAATTCACCCTAATAAGTTTAAATATATTATTATTAACATTTAATAACATAATATATTTTGTTACATGACGCATTATTTTACGAAAATATTTTTTGATAAATACTATGAGTAATGGGCAAACAGGCAAATCGGTTGACCAACGCCCGAGCAGGGCCAACCCAGACACTTGGGCAGTGTTTGGTAAACCCTTAGGCTGCCGGAACAGTGTCTAGTTCACTGGGATCAATACCAGCCCGCAGTGAGCTCGTTTGGACGTGAATTTCACCGTTTTCTCGCGTTTTCATCACGGAATATTTTTCAAAATTTATCCACCACCCAATACACATACAAAATCATCCAAAAAATATACTTTTCAATGAAAAATATTTTATTTTAATACCCAATTTCAAATCTGATCCATAAATTAATTTTGTCCAATTTTCATGCCATAATTCAATTTATACACCAATAAATCCAATTAATTTGCACCAAATTAAATCACCACAATATAAAGTTCCAAGAACAATTCTAGGCAATATTTAAGTGGTAAAATCACTCTATAATGACAATTTTAATTTTGAAGATTAATTCACCTATTAATCTGACAACACATGCTTATAAGAAAAAATATTAAGGTTAATTAAGCATTGTGGATGCTAGTTTTCGCTCGAAGTCCACAATCAAGAATCTGAACTTTAGGGGGTACTCGCGAACCTGCAAAACGAAGGTAGAATGGGCATGGAATACTGCTCACCGGTGTGGTGGAAGCCGTAGGCTTTCCGATGCCCAAGTCAGTGATGAGGATGAGTAGAAAATAAGGAGAAACAAGGCTTGATGTTACCTTAATCTCCTTCTGTTTGCCATGAGGGCAATGGGTTGGTGTTTCATGGGTGAAATGCTAAGAAAGCTCTCAATGTTTCCTCCACTTCCTAAGCCGAGACCTTTTTCTTTTATAAACTCTTTGAAGTAGGCTCATTCATTTCTTTTGCCCGTTGGATGCCATGAAACGGTCAATTATTGGAGGAATTATGAGTTGAGACGTTTTCTGATCCGGTAATTGATGAGGTACTTTGGTCAAGTCATTTATGGGCTTGGGCTTGTGGGATCTTTGGGTTCAATATCAGCTTGAGCTTAATTTGGATGGTCTGGTGTCTATTTTACCTTTGGGCCCAAATTTGGCTCGTACAGTTTGTCTCATACTCTCTAAGTCTAGAAATCATTGACATGTAGAGCATTTCTGTGCATGTCGAATGAAACAGGATGTGCGGTACTTGCTAACTGAACTTGATAAAGGCTCAAAACTAATTCATACAATATTGTCTTACTGACTAAAGGAAGTGCATGTCTTCAATTGACTCAAAATGAGTCCTTGGGGGATGTCCCTGGTCGACTGAGCCAGATGAAAGTTCATGAGCTATTTCACACGACGTTGTCGTATGGACTGATAGAAGTCCATGTCTTCAGTTGACTCGACATGAGTCCTTGGGAGATATCCCCGGTCTACTGAACCAGATGAAGGTTCAGGAGATAATTCACACGACATTGTCGTATGGAATGATGGAACTCTTTATCTTCAGTTGACTCGACATGAGTCATTGGGAGATGTCCCTGGTCGACTTAACCAGATGAAAGTTGAGGAAATATAATTCACATGACATAGTCGTATGGACTAAGGGAAGTCCATGCCTTCAATTGACTCGATATGAATCTTTGGGGGATGTCCCCTGTTGACCGAACCAGATGAAGGTTCAAGAGATAATTCACACGACATTTTCGTATGGATTAAGGGAAGTCCACGTCTTCAGTTTACTCGACATGAGTCCTTGGGGGATGTCCCATATCGACTGAACCAGATGAATATTCATGAGATAATTCACACGATATCATCGTATGGACTGAAGGAAGTTCAGTTGACTTGACATGAGTCCTTGAGGGATGTCTCTGGTCGACTGAACCAGATGAAGGTTCAAGAGATAATTCACACGACATTGTTGTATGGACTGAGGGAAGTCATTGTCTTCAGTTGACTCGACATGAGTCCTTGGTAGAAATTCAAGACTAAGGTAATGTCGGATGGAAGCATCCCCCGTACTAAGCCTTCAAACAGTGTCACATTGTGTCTTAGCGTGAGGGCTCTTAATTTCTTTGAGTCGACATCTCTGAAAGATTCCCTTGTAGTATGATGGGACTTGACTGTTTTATAGGTTCTTCTTCACTCATTTAATGTAGCCCTAGCGTAAGTTTCGATGTGCTTTTAGCGGGAATTCGAGGTGCCAAAAAAGATTGTACAGAAGAGAGTTTTGAGAGCTCATTTGCCTCATTTACAAAATCTCACTTCAGCCATCAAGTAGAGAGAACTCTCGAGCTCTTCAAGGTATTCTTCAAAATCCATATTCTATTCTTCAATATCTTTAAACATTCATAGTTTAGATTCAAGCTATTTTGTAGGCAACTTTAGGCTGTTTGATCTTTTGAATTGTAGATTTATTATTGAAATTATGTTTAATGGTTGGATTATGGTTTGATCTTTAAGGAATAGATTTTTAAGGAGTCTCGAGTTTGTATGTTTTTCGTTTGGAAAATGTCGAGTGAATAATCCTTAGGCAGTTTAGGAGCTAAGATTGATAGGTTTGCCGAATCAACTTCTAGTGAGTCGAAAGGGGAAGAAATATATAGAGATTGGTCGTATCAGGATCTTATTGAAACTGGGTTAATAACCTTAGCAGAGTTATCTCAAGAGGTTTCTACTGAGGCTATACCACTTAGGACTTTACCCGCGATTGGAGAGTCGAGTGGGGTTCCTAGCACTAGTGAACCAACAAACTTGTTAACAAAAAAACTTGCTAGTCGAGTGATTGTGAAATCATTGAGCGAAATCAGGTGTAAATATAGATTTTTAGATTCATTAGAACTAAGGCTACCTCTGTCGAGTGAAAGAATTGATTACAAAGTCCCAATGTGGATTGGGTTCTATGAGCTTGTTGGTTTTCTAAGGCATTCCCAAGATTATATAAAACATGAAAGTATGTGAATACTAAAGTAAGAATGGCAGAAACATACTTACAAAGATCGGATGGTTGGATGTGAAGATAACAAAAAAAATTGTATTTCTTTGAGAAGTCTCCAAGCTTCCTTTGAAGTTGATCTCCAAGCTCCAAGCTTTGAGTTGGATTCCAAACTCTATGATTGGTTTCTCTATCACCTAAGTATGTTTCTTTAAGTGCTAGCTTTGGAAAATTTTGCAACAAAGTTTTCCCTAAAATGCCTTGAAGGTTCGGCCAAGAGAGATGGAGAGGGAGAGAGAGCTTTTCAATTTTCTTTTCTTTTGTTTTCTAAAAACTAATCACAAAAGTCTCACACACAAATGGTATATGTTTTTCCAAAAAGCATAAAGCAATTGGAGGGAAAATAAGCATTCAATGCTTCCAACTACTCCCATCATTAATAGTGACTGAATGTCAATCACAAAAGGTGACTTGACTTCCATCACTAAAGTGACTTGCGATGTGACTTATGGGCCCTACTTTTATACAAAATCCGAGTGGGCCCGCAAACACATTTCGGGCTCGGTTCGTTAATTCTGAATTAACGAATTTTCCGTTGCGACGTAATTAAATCAAATTTAATTAAATAATCATGCCTAGCAAAATTACTATTCAAGTCGCTCGTGAATTAATTCTAAATTAATTCATTTGCCCGAATTAAAATCCAATTTTAATTCCGCGTCGAAATCTAATTTCGTTTAATATATCGAATATATTATTTTTATCGATTTATTCCAAATTAATCGTTCTCTCTCTTCAAATAGTAATTTATCATAGATAAAATCTCTCCGTAATTAATCCTAGATTAATTATGTTCGAATCATACGTCATCGGTGAATCTTCGGGAAGTGACCCATGAGATCCCTGGATATGTTGGCAGTAAATCCGGTCATCGGACTATCTGAACACGTACGTATCTAGTACTACATTTTTACAGATTTACGAGACATGGTTGGCTTCTAGCAAAGCACCGTGCCTACCCAATTCTCCAAAAATATTCTTAAAGGAATATATAATCTATGTCAGGCGTAGTATACGTAGTATTGCTTATTGCGATCCAGTATCGGATGTCACATGCAAGGCCTGGGGCTGGAATAGTGTCTTCCCCGTACGAAGCATATATCGGATTACTAGAGGCTAGTCTATTTTAATCGGATAATCATGACATTGTCATATTATCCCGATGGTTGCAATACATTAGAGAACCAATTTTGTATCCCTGCGTGATCATCATCTCGATATGACTGAAGTGATACTTCTGTCTTGACATCACATCCGATACACTACGATTCTCAATAAACCCAAAAGAGGCATACATGGAACCTATAAAGTTCCGAACGACCAAAAACAAAGCGTATTGATTGTTGCAAGTACTAGCGATGTAAATCTCAGGTTGAGACCAAATACACCTACCCTGATTCGGATTCCCATAGACACATAGTCATACTACCAATGAGATTCTGATGGGTCTATCCAGAGCGAACCTATTTCCGTACCATCGGTAAACACAACCTTCTATCACACTTGCATAAGTATCCAATACTTAAATATATGAGAACTATGCTGTTACGCTTCCATAACACGCACAAGTGCAATACTAGTCTATTCCGCATTATCGATGTCCAGTCTCGATAATACTACGACTAGGGATATTTAATGATTAAACCATTATGGATTGATACTGTCTCATATCTTATAATCTGGAACTAATCATAATGACTTTTACCATTTATTTATTAAAGTAATCAAATTACAAAATGATAAAATGCAATTTCCATTGTTACATAGTTAATTTGTACAAAAACCACAATGTCTTTTACAAATAGTGACGCTATGGGTCATAGTTTTCCAACAGAGCGACCTTTTACTGATGGATTGAGGTTCCCCATACCAAGATTAGTTTGGGAGGTTTTGGACCTTTTTCAGATTGCTCCTTCTCAGCTGATGCCTAATACTTGGAGGATTTTGTTGTCGATTGAATGCATGGCCTTCGAATTAGGAGTGTACTTTGAAGTAAATGACGTGCTATCCACATACTACCTAAAGGAACATCTGACTGAGAAGGGAATATACACTTTGTTTCTTCGGTAGAGGAAAAAATATTTAGTTACTGGACTCCTGACAAATGATGGGGGAAACTGGCAATCTGATTATTTCTTTGTGAGGGATGAGAGTATATTTGGGTCGGCTGGAGCGGTTGAATCCCAGAATATTGGAGTTTGTTGAGTGAGTATTATATCTTTATCATGCATTCTCTTTGAATACACTTAATAATAAGACTAACCCTATATTCATTTTTACAGATCCTTTGCGAAATAGGTCATTTCAGACAACAAGTCGAACCGTCTCCAACACGAAAATAATCTTAGCTTTACCTCTCGAATAGAGAGATTGGAGAGTCATCTTGGTAGAGAAAATATTGAGGGTGACTCAGTTGTTTAAGGAGATTCATAATCATGAAGGTACCATTTTGGCCCTTTACAAACACATTTTGGCTGTGTTATACTGTAGTTGGTCGTGTCGAGAGACTTTTGTAGAGCCAAAGTTTTTAAAGCCTTTAACTCCTGAAGAACTTTTATGCTCAAAAGATATAATGTCAGGGCCTTTCAAAGTATCTTTTATTGAAGAAATGAAGAGTCGAAGGAAAAAAAAAGGGGAAAGAGCTGGAAGTTGAAAAGATTGAAGCTCTTAAACTAAAAGAAGTCGTATCGGACGAAGCTGCAGTAGTAAAAGAGCATTCGACTGAAAGATCATGGCTGGGAAGAAAAGGAAAGCAGTTGCTGAGGTGGAAGAGGATTTAAAAAATTTCATAATCAGGATTCCACACGGGTCGACTGCAATTTCGGATCCTTCCAGCCAGTCTTAACACATTTGTAAAAGGGATTCTTCTAGAAGAGGATGAAAACAAGCTTACAAAGATAGGCCCAGTTGAAGCAATAAAGAAAGTAACATCCTTAAGCTATCAAGTATGTATACCCAAGATTTTTTTATATTTCTTTAATTTTTGGTCGAATGAGTTCTAACTTAGATTTTTTTTAGACATTGGAGTGCAACCTGTACATGGAGAAATACACATAGTCGAGTCAAAGGAGGATAAGGAGGTTGGAGAAAATCCTTTATGTAGTGAGGAAATAAGCATCTGAGTTGGAGTCTGGGTTGGATGTTTCTGAGAGGAAGGGAAAGGGATTGGAGAAGAAGCTGAAGGAAACGAATGCGACACTTAAAATGGAGAAAGAAATTTCAGAGGCTAAAATTGAAGCTTACAATGAGGGATTTGACAATGTTAAAAAGGAGAACGAACAGCTGCTCGAGCAACTTGAAGGAATTACTTTCGATTCCATGATGAATGAGAGAAGTAATCTTAAGAAGGATTATCTAGAGGGAAAGGCTACTGATAATATGACAGGCTGGTGGTTAGACTATCTTCGTTGAATGACATCAGTGAAGAAGAAAAAGGTAAAAAAGTCGAGTCAAAGAAAGATGAAGTGAGGAGGTAGCAGTTCCTAAAGTTGATAAGGTGGTGACTGAAGGTCAGGTGAAGGAAAGAGAAGACGTCGATCCCACTAGAGTCGAACCTACTACACAAGAAGAAGAAGTTCCTGCTAGTACTTTCATGGCTGCTGAAGATCAACCAACCATTGCTCCAGAAGTTTGAGAACATAACTAATTTAATGTAATTTTGTTTATTTTTTTAATATTTTGTATAAGACTACTATTTGTCGAATGGAAAGTAAATTCTCAATCTATGAATGCATTTTATTTCCACATCGAATGAAATTTTACAAATAACAAATCATTTATTTCATACTCGAAAGACAATTAAGTATGCACATATGTATTACCAGTAGAATCGCTTAAGATGAATGGTGTTCCAACTGTTGCGGATGAGTGTTCCCTCTATGGTTTATAGTTTATTGGCTCATCTTCCAATGATTTTTGTGATGAGGTATGGACCTTCCCAGTTCCGTCCCAGATTGCCATCTCCAACCTCATTGGGGTTCGGGAAAACTCTGCGTATGACCCAATCTCCTTCCCTGAAAGTTATGCTCCTAACATTTTTATCAAAGTATCTGGTCATCCTCTGTTGATGGGCTACTAGTCGAATGGAAGCTCGATCCCTCACTTCATCAATTGTATCGAGACTATAATTCATAAGTTGTCGATTTGATTCCTCATCAAGCCATTGGTAGCATGGGGATGGGATGGTTTCTTCAGTTGGTATTACTGCTTCCGTACCAATTGCCAGAGAAAATGAGGTTTCTCCAGTAGACGAAAATCGGGCCGTTGTTCTGTAAGACCACAATACTCCCAGGAGTTCATATACGCAAGTACCTTTAGCTTTCTCCAATCTCTTCTTTAAAGTGTTCAGTATTATTTTGTTAGACGACTCGGCCTGGCCGTTAGCTTGTGGGAAAATTAGGTTGAAAAGCTTAACTTTATGTGCCAATTTTTATAGAAATCTTGAAAATGATGGCTGATGAATTGCCAACCATTATCAGTCATAATTTCTCTAGGTATGCCGAATCGATATACAATATTCTTCAATATGAATGTCTGTGCCTCTTTTTCACGTATCCTGGCAAATAGTTCTGCTTCGATCTACTTCGAGTAGTAATCCGTATGTATGAGCATGTAGACTCGTTGTCCTGGTGCGGTTGGAAGTTTTCTGATGATGTCCATTCCCCACTTCATGAATGGCCAGAGAGATAAG
This sequence comes from Zanthoxylum bungeanum, assembly GCA_019454045.1. Taxonomy (NCBI): domain Eukaryota; kingdom Viridiplantae; phylum Streptophyta; class Magnoliopsida; order Sapindales; family Rutaceae; genus Zanthoxylum; species Zanthoxylum bungeanum. Next base: position 34,677 of record SKCR01019533.1, on the reverse strand, counting down.
ATAGGATTAAGTTTTTCTGGTGGGAGGTGTGAGACTGGAGCAAACCTTTGACATTTTTCACACTTCCTAGTGAAGTCTCCAAGGTCGTTCCTCATCGTAGGCTAGTAGTAACCTGTCGAATGGGCTCATAGTACCAAGCTTCTTCCTCCGAAATGATTCCGATATTCCTCTTCATGTAGCTCCACCAACATATGTTGCTCCTCTTCATGAGTGAGGCATTTCGGGTAGGGTCCGAAAATGATCTTTTTAGCAACTGACCATCGTATAAGTGAACCTTGCAGACTGCCTCTGGATTTTCCTGGTCTAGATTTTGTCTTCCAGAAGTACACCTTCTTATACATATTGGACTATTGGTGTCATCCATGAGTCGACTGAATTGATTGAGGCGGCTTCATTTTCTTCTTTCCAAATTATTGGCCAATTCAAGTATATTATCGGTATTGATTGTGGTTTCTCTCTTTGCATTGTTGATCCCATGGTGGCCAATGCATCCACTTGGGAATTATCGCTTCTTGGGACTTGAGTTATTGTGAGTTCCTCAAACGTCGACTGAATATCTTTTACCTTTTGTAAGTAGGATGCCATCTGTGGATCTCGTGCATGATACGACCCTTAGAATTGGTTGACAATCAGTTGCGAATCAGACTTTACTTCTATCTTTTTGGCTCCAAGTTCATTGGCCAAGGTTAGTCCTACTATCAATGCTTCATATTCAGCCTCATTGTTGGTGTCTCTGAAACATCACTTGATTTCTTGTTGTAGTATGTCACCATTCGGAGTAAAAATCACTATCCCCATACCGCAACCCTTTTTGTTACTGGATCCATCAACTGCAAGTTTCTAGGGGATGGTCGAATGAATAAAATGGACTTTTATTTTGGTTGCAGCCAGCAGGCTGGTGCTGAAGTCGACTACAAAATCTGCTAAGGCTTGAGACTTGATGGCAGTCCTGGGCAAGCATGCGATGTCATGTTCCCCAAGTTCGATTGTCCATTTTGTCAATCTCGCAGACAATTCCGATTTATGGAGTATGTTTCTCATAGGATACATAGTGTATATCGTGATTGGGTGTCCCGGAAAGTATGGTCAAAGCTTCCTTGCAGTCGTTATCAAAGTTAACACTAATTTCTCCATTATGGGGTAGCGTGATTCCGCATCCAGCAGTGCTTCCTCACGTAGTAGACTAGGGGTTGTGCCCTTTCCTTTTCTCTGATAAGGATTGCACCGACCGCTTGTTTCGAACCCCAAGGTAGAGAAAAAATGTCTTACTGTGAGTGGCTTTGACAGCAAAGGTAGGGAGGTAAGATATCGTTTGAGTCCTTCCAAAGCTTCTTCACAGGCTGGGGTCTATTCGAAGTTATTTGTTTTCTTTAGGGCTAAGAAAAACAGAAAGCTTGCGTCCATAGACTTAGAGATGAACCTATTAAGTATTGTTATCCTCCATGTTAGTCGCATGACATCATTTAGGCTGGAAGGTAAGGGGATTTCAAGGATTGACTTGATCTGATCCAGATTCTCTTCAATTACGCATCAATGACAATGTATCCTAGGAATTTACCCGAGGCAACTCCGAATGCGCACTTAGTAGGGTTCAACTTCATCCCATACTTTTCCATTATGTTGAAGGCTTCTTCCACGTGCCCTAGATATTCCATAGATGTTGAAGATTTTACCAGCATGTCATCTATGTACACCTCTGTAGTCTTTCTAATTTGCTTTGAAAACATCTTTTTGACCAGATGTTGATATGTGGCTCTGGTATTTTTGAGGCCGAATGGCATAACCTTGTAATAATTTATGCCTCGCTTGGTAACAAAAGCGGTCTTCTCTTAGTCGCCTAGATGCATAAGGATTTTATTGTAGCCAGAATATGCATCCATGAAACTCAATAATTCATGCCCAGCTGTAGTGTCGACCATCGAATCTATATGAGATCAAGGGAATGAATCTTTTGGACAAGCTTTGTTCAAATTCGTAAAGTCGATGCAGACTAGCCACTTTCCATTCTTCTTTCTGACTACAACCACGTTGGCGAGCCACTCTGGAAACTAAACTTCCCTGATAGCTCCATTCTGCAGTAATTTTTGAATTTCCTCATCAATGATTCTTTTTATTTCTAGGGTGAACTTCCTTATCTTCTGCCTGACTGGAGAGTAATCTGGATCTACATGGAGTTCATGAGTAATCAACTCGAGGTCTATTCCAGTCATGTCTTTGTGAGACCATGCAAAGATGTCGTGTCACCTCTTTAAGAAGTCAATCAAGTCGGCTCGTAGCTTGGGATCTAAGTTAGCTCTAATCTATGCCTTATGATCTGCATGTTGAGGGTGAATTTGGATCTCGTCAAGCTCTTCGAAATTTGGTAGTGTCGGATCCATATTGCGAGACTCATTCTGTAATTGCTATGTATACTGGATTTTTGCCTTTAAAGTTATTTGGTAGCAGCTTTTGGACGTGGCTCTATCTCATTTTATCTCTTAAATACCCCACTTGGTAAGGAACTTTAGGAATTGATGACACGTGGATGACACTGCTCTCATCTCATGAATCCAAGACCTGTCCATATTCGTCTGACATAGAGCCAAGCATTATGCAAACTGCTTGCTCATCATCATCGATGTGTTTCTTACAAACATCAAATATATTTTGGTCAGTATCTTCTGCGGGTTCAGGGGGAAATGGTCTTTCAAGAACATAAAAAATATTTTCGTGTCGTAAGATAATTTTAAGGTTTCTAAACCAGTCATTGTAGTTGTCCCCTTTGAGCTTATGCTCATCAAGGATGGAACGAAGTGATACTCTGTTTACCATTTGAATGTTTGTGAAATATTTTAACCCACCTATTAAGAGAGAATGATAAAATTAGGAATATGTCTTCATAAATGTTTCATAATAACATGGGCTTTTAATATTATGAAGTTGCTCTCACTCAATTATTTTAAAATTTTAAGTAAATCACATCAAACCCAATATGATGGATTTCTTATGGGCAAGGATCCCATTATCATTATTTCATAACTCTGACTAGGGCCGGTCGTTATAAAATACGATAATTAGGTAGGTTCCCCACCAATTTATGATATAAATCACAATTCCCTTGATCATTGGGTTGGGCAATCAAACATGCCATAACTTATGCTAGTCCTTGGACACCCAATCTTTGCCACTAAGTTATAAGACCACGCCTAAGGGTCGTTGCGTCTTATGACTCAGAAAAGTCAAACCATTGTTAATAGTATGATTTAGGGAAAAATTGGTATTGGTCAGTCTGGTAAAGCCTAGTCCTGCCAATACGGTTTAAGCTCTCTGGGTCTATACTTACAATGGGCGGTAAATTTTAGACTTAAATTATTATTGAGGATTTTAGTAAGTTTAAGTGAATAACTGTCATATGGATTCCTCCATTGAAAATTCCTTAGAGTGATGGTGGAGAAAACTCTTTTAAATACCCTTACCTCTTAAACTCTTATTGTCTTGGTGACAAGAATAAATAATAAATCCTCCAAATTAGTCCAGCTCTTTAAATATACTTTAAGGTAAACTTTGAGTAAATGATTATCTAGATGTCTTCACAGCGTTTTCTTTTGGCTATAAAAAGGTAGTGAGTGAAGGAAGACACCAATCACTATCTAACTCTAGTAATACCTTTGGTTAAATTAACTTTAGTTTGGAAAATTTTATGAACTTCTTGGTCCCACCCCACTTGTATCTTTTATAATGTCTTTTATTACAAACAAGTGATTTATATTTATTAGCCTTAAAGGTAATAAATCTTTAAGTTCATCATGCAATAATTACTTAGCTAAGGGATAAGCAATACACTCTTTATTTACTTAGAAAGTCTTTAGATGCTTGCATCCTAAAATAATCATGCCAATTCTAATCATACATAGAATCATCAAGCATACGAGTTTTAATATGTTGGAATTATTTTAGGCATTAAATAACTTTGATTAATATTTAATTATGATATTGTATTTTATTTTATTCAAATAAATTTACTATTCACATTTTTTTACAGATGTGTGAACTTTAAATGCAATTTCACAATTCAAATATTAAACAAATCATACAAAACTTATGCCTAAAAGTAAGTTCGGGGTGTTAGTTTTCCAACGAGCTTTTACATACCCAATTTCGAGTTCAAATGAGAGATAACTAATCAAAACAAAAACGGTGCTCTGATACCACTGTTGGGAAGCGGCCGCGAGTGCACAGCAGAAAATTTAGAAATTATGATGCCGCTATCCCTTTACCAAAGACCCATTTATTTTGATTATTGTACAAGCCTAGGCATGTTACTTTATATTCTAAGCATAAAAAAAAAAACTCATAAAACATGCAAAGAACATAAACCTAAACATGCTAACTATCATAAGAACTCTAATTAAAAATAAAGAAAGAAAAAGACTTACTTGAACCGAAGACTCCTTCAGTCCTCCCTCCAATCTACAAGCTTTTCTCGAACTCAGCAAGCTCTTCTATGTTAAGAGACAATCTAAAATCAGGAACGTGGTCATCTTGTTGACTCATGCGGTGTAAACTGGAAGAGATATTTCTCCCATGGTGAATTTTTATTCTCCACTAAATCCAATCAACACAGTTGTCCGTATACTTATATTCTCCAGTTCGGCTCCCATATCTGCAAGAGCCATGGCAAAAATGACATTGGCTGAAGATCCAGTGTCGACTAGCACTCGTTTGATCATAAAATTCATGACCTGCAAGGAGATTACTATAACATCATGGTACGGATTCATACTACATGAACTGTTATCGTCTGGAAATTTCATAGTAAGGTTGGTAAACGTCCTCTCGATTGACATCGTAGAGTGAGGAAGACTGATCGAAGCAGTCTTAGAATGTCATTTGGCTGCTGAATATGACAGACCACTAACTTCTGATCCTCCCGAAATAAAATTAATGGTGTTGTTAATCGATGGAGGTGGAATCGGGGCTTCTCCTTGGCCGTCCTTTTCGTCTATTTGAGCCAATGTAGCTTTCCCTTTCTCCGTGAGTAAGTCTCTTTATTCAATAATTCTAGGACTTCCAATCTCAACGCCACACATTCAGTTGTAGTACAGCCGTAATCCCGATGGAATTCATATAAATTTTTGGTGTTCTTCTCTGTGGCACTTTTCCTGGAGCGTGGGGGCCACTTTACCTTATCCCTTATCTTCCTTAAGACTAAAACCAACTCTCCTAGAGAGATTGTAAAGTTGTAGTCTAGGAGCCTGGGCCTGCTCGCTAGAGTTATCTCTTGGGTTTTGTAAGGTCGAGGTTGCATGTCAAAATCTTAATGGAAAGGTCCACGCTCTCTTCTTTGCGGAATCCTCTTTTCTGAAGTATGATGAGGGATCATGTTGTGTCGACTGGGAACACTAGGCATTCTATCACTCCGTGCATTGGAGGCACTCTCTCTCCTTTTGTTCCTCTAGTCCTCTTCCCATATTATTTCAATTTGGGCCTGTGCCATGGCCTGGTCCATTGTGTTGCATCGAAAGTTGGTGAGTTTTTTTATAGAGTTCATTTTCATAGAGAAGTTCATTTCGGAAAGCTTCCACTACAGTAGGTTGGTAGAGATCTGGAATACTTATCATCTCTTTATTAAAGCGAGCCACGTAGCTTCGTATTGACTCTCATTTCCTCTGTTGGATGGCATTGAGATCATCAGTAGTTTTCTCAAGCTTACAAAAACTTGTAAAATGTTGAATAAACTTTTCTGCAAGTTGTGGGTACGACCCAATAGATCTATACGATAGTTTGATGAACCATGTAAGGACTGGTTCCATCAATGTTTCTCTAAATCCTCTGCATATTCCAACTTCCCAATGATTTTGTGCCAAGACAGTTGACATCATCTTATATTATAGTGTATAATATGGTCGTCTGGGTCCGTGGACCCATCATATAGGTTCATATCCGGTAGGTTAAACTTTCATGGCAGCTCGACAGATGCGATTGCCTCCACGAATGGAGTATCTGAAATTATTCCTGCTCTACTCTTTCTAATCGGCAGTTTCACTTCTGATAGTCTGGACATAACTGCTTCTTTGAACTCCATCATTTCTCTTCTTATAGTGGATGCTACTTGCTGCGTTTGGTCGATTGAGGAAGTTAGCGGATTCCTCGGGCCATAATCACTTGGTGGGTTTTCATCAGCCAGTCTATTAAACGCGGATAGGGCCACTGGATTTTCGGATTGATATGGGGTGTCGTGACGCTGAGAAGTTGAGGAGATCTGTTCAAGATGCTTATGTAGATTCGTGTTGGAGCTTCAAATGGTATGGTTCTCTTCTTCCAAAGCTTGTAACCGTTCTCGATAATGGCCAAGAAACCCTGACCTATATCTACAAACAAATAAAAACCCACGTAAACTGAAACAAACAAAAACCCGCTGACAGCACCGACTTCACCTTACACTGCATGATCAAACAAGCCAATGAACCCTCAAGAGGACCCCACCATGTTCAACGCATAGCCACAAAAAGGAAGAAAACAAACCAATGTCATAACCGACAAAGCCCTCATGTCACCAACCTCATGCACCACGTACTCAAAAACGTGACAGCCAGTACCCCACTTCACTGATCAAACCGACCAAAACCAACCTCTTAAACTGCTCGCTAACTTCACCAAATATAATAGAAATAAGACACACTTGCTAGCCCATCACTAACCGACCAAAACAATGAACAAATATACCCTAAAATAGTCCAAAAATAGCAGCGAAAATAGAGGAAATAGCAGCCCAATACAGTGAAGCAACAAAGGAAAATAGTGAACCAGTGAAGTTGCGGAGCAATCAACCATTCCGAAAATCGCGTAACACACTTCCAAAAGGAGACTTAAGATGTTATACCTGAGGGCACCCTTTTGTTTATTCCCATTCATTTTTCTGTTATTTCTTATTTTCCCTCTTGTGCGTATTGTTGGTTTCTGTATGTTGTGGCCATTGGATGAATGATTTTGTATTATCTCTCGCGGTATATCGAATGGAAACCTAGACATAAATTCCGTAGCCAAATCTGAATGGACGGTAGTGCGGTCTGTACTTAGGATACAACTCCACGTACCGCTTGGGAAAACACTTGTGCATGTGTTTACATGATTATAGATGTCGTTTCTGCGATTCCGTTCGAACGCGTTATTAAACACTACATGAATGTATGTATTTTACCTCGGCCCATTTGAACTCGTTGTCAAACGCTACACGAATGCATGAATTCTACCTTGGCCCATTCGAATGCATTTACGAATGCTACTCGAACACGTGCCTTCTGTTTATCGTTCGAACGCATGTACGAACGCTACATGAACTCGCACACTGGATGGGTTCCTTCATCATGTTTCATGCATATTTTTCTCCTTAGTCATTCCTTTCCCCATCATATGTTTAGTTATCTCTCTTTAATATTTATGCTTTTACAGTTATTGTTTATTTATTTATTCGCCTTTATTTATTTAATGTGTTTATGGGATTTTGTGCTTGCCGTTATTACGACTTACTTTTATGCATGCAAACTTATAGATTATTTTTGCCTATGTATGTTGCGTATACTTTGTTAGATTATTCCACAAATCCTTTTATTACAAGTGGCATAAGTAAGGGACCATTCTAAACCCAACGATTTGAGGTCTTCCCTTGCGATGGGTGAGTGCGGCCTTAAATCATTTCCTAGTTCACACTGGGTGGCGACTCCATTATTCTCCAGTTTAGTCCCCCGCGGGGTACTCCGTACTCTCGATAGGGCAGCGAGCTTGGAACAACGTCACCAATTTCTGTGTCCTACAGTCTGGCGACTCCACAGGGGATAGAGAATCAGCCCCGAAATAATGTCTTGTAATTATTGTGATTTGTGCTTTAGTTAACCGTTTCTATCGTGGGTGGAAAGGGGTTTAATCAAAGGCATTATTAGAGCTTGGTAATGGTTTGGTGTCTTCCTTCATTCATTATCTTTCTATCGCTGAAGGGAAAAACAAGGCACCTTGATGGACTAATTTGGAGGACTTGTTGTTTATTCCTATCACCAAGATGATAAGAGCCAAAGAGGCTTGGGTATTTAAGAGAGTTCGCTCCACCCTCCCTCTGGGGAATCTTCAATAGGAAATCCATCTAACAGTCAGTCACGCATCATAACTCGTTGGCACGTACCTTAGTGTAAAAAAAAGGTGCGCTTACTTGGTCGCTCGGACCCTTGAGTGGGGAGACCTAGTTTTGGGCAATCCTTCACCGACGAGAGCCTTTGTCTATACCCCTATAATTTGCCTTTGAACTATAGTTGTAGGACCAATAGAAACTATTCCTTTATGCTTGCGTTTAGGACCATCGTCATTTGGATTCAGTTGGACTTTTTGTCATGAGGTATGGGCTTGTTAGGCCATTTAAACTAGGACGAGTCCGTGCTTTATGGAAATTGGGCCAAAAGCTTCTAAAATATCGATGGGCCACTTTATGTTTAGGCCCCGTATCATTTGAAGTTGTTTAGCCATGTTATCGCAAAAGTGTAAACCTGTTGGGTCTTTCAACTGGGACAAGTTTGCACCTCGCAATAGTATAATTGAATGCTTTAAAATGATAATGGGCCGATTTATATATTCCATGCATCGCACGCATACACGCTAACATGCGGTTTTAAAAGACACCATAGATACCCGTTGGGTTAGGGAAGAGGTAAGACTCGTCAACAGACCACTAGCCAATATGAGCAAATCAGTTAACGAGGGATCTCGTATGGACTAGCTAGAAACTAGTCTCACCAAGGTTACCGAGTAGTTGCAAGCTTTGACCGCCGCTATGGCCAATATGGTTGTGCCCCATGCTTGGGGAGGCTCTGAGAATGAGAGGCGTGAGGACCCTCTGAACAGATTGAGTGATGATATCCCTGTCTTTGATGATGACATGGCTTAGTATGCCGCGGGAAGGGTAGCCGGGTCTTAGGCTGAATTATAGAAACTCTGAGATCAGATAGAGTCAGTTACCCGTAAGATAAAGGGTAAGCATGCAGATTTACTGGACTATGAGGCGGTGACTTTTGAGGAACAGCTGCCGGCTCAATTCAAAATGCCTGATATAGCCAAGTTCAACGAGAACGGGGATCCGTGGGTCCATCTCTGGCACTACGTTTCTGTGGTGAGTTCAGTGGGTCTGTCGAAGCGTCAGGTTCAGAAGATGTTTGGAATTTTGCTTGAAGGGGCACCTGTAGTATGGTACCATGGCCTGGAAAGGAAGGTCAAAGATGATTGGAGGGCACTGGAAGAGGCCTTTCTGAATCAATATGTCATGGATCTGGAGATCGACTTGTCGCTTCGCGACTTGGAGAATACCAAACAGAAGCTGGAGGAGAGCTCAAAGGATTACGTGGACCGCTGGAGAAGCCAGCTTTTGAAAATGCAGACTCGCCCCTCGGAGAAGGACCAGATCAAGATGAATTTCAAGGGTACTAAGCCCTCTATTTATGGCAAGCTGAGGAGGATGACCTCTATGATCACTGATTTCCGATACTTGAGGGAGACTGTCATGGACATTGAGGAAGAAAAAGCTAAGAACATAAAGTTTTATGGCCTGAACATGAGGACTGTTGGAGGACCATCATGTGCTAAGCCCGTTTCTGCTGAAGTAGCTACCGTCAGAAACCAGTGTTTTTCTGACCTGGGTAGGCCTTTATCCAAGGTGCTGGAGAAGTTGACAAGGCAAGGACTCCTGAAACCCTTAGAAACTAGACCACTCCCCAATCCTCTACCACCACACTATAACCTGAACCTTTACTTTCATTACTACCAGCAAAAATGCCATCACAACGATAACTGCGCCCGCCTCGGGCATGAAATTCAAGACCTCATCGACTCTCACAAAATACCTGACCCAGAAAAAGAGCAACCCAATACATACAGAAACCCTGCCTAACTATCACTCTGTCCCACCACCTAACTATATGATTAGTTCCGGCCTACCTGAATACCTCGTCCTCCAAACCTTTTACCACCAAACCTTTTCCATATGGATTTGGGATATCAAAAGTGAGGATGAAGCAGAGCAGCGGAAGAATTTCTGGTTGGACTTCTCCCACAGTGATGAAGAGGAGGTGAAAGGAATGACACATAGTGGGCATTTCTATAATGATACAGCGGAGAAAGGCAAGGAAGTGTTGGCCGAAGGTAGAAAAGTGGCAGAGAACGGGGATAATACTGAGGGAGATGTAGTGCTACGTCAGTTGAAAAAGACACAAGCACAGCTGAGCATTTGAGAGTTGTTGTGTGCATCGCAGGAGCATCGGCGTGATATGGTTGAGGCCTTGAGCAAGATAGTAGTACCTGAAGATGCCAACCCTACGATGTTTCTAGGATCTGTGCAGAAGGAAGCATCACAGGTGATAACCTTTTCTGAGGAGGAACTCCCGGCGGAGGGAAGGAACTATAATAGGCCTTTATTCATAAGAGCTGAAGTGAGGGGTAAGAAAACATAATGTGTAATGGTAGATGATGGCCATCTATCAATGTGTGCCCTTTGAAGATCTTGTCGAGATTAGGTATAAAGACAACAGATATGAGTCCATCCAATATGACCATCAAGGCATATGATGATAGCAAGCGAGGAGTTGAGGGTACTTTTACTGTAATGGTCAAAGTGGGCCCAATTGAGGATGAGGTTGAGTTTACAGTGCTTGATATCCCAGCCACTTTTACTTTGCTATTGGGGAGGCCATGGTTTCACAAGCTTTGGGGTGTGCTCTCCACTCTACATCAGGTCATTTAGTTTACGTATGAGGGAGAGATTGTCACCATCAAGGCTGAAGTAGACAATGATGTGGCCGCTTTGGAGATACAACATTTCACGAGGTTCCAAGTGTCGGTAACCTTTGAGGAGTGGGTAGATCCTAAAGTGGCTAGGATCATGGAGAAGATGAAGTTCGAGCCAGGCACAGGCTCAAGTGTTGGAGCAACATTGCCCGACTTCAAGGGGCAAACCACCAGGAGATGTTTTGGATACAAGTCTGATGAGGATAAGTCGAAAGCTAAGAAGAAAGGATTGAAGCTGACAGAATGCTTCGTGAAAGCCACAGGGTATCATGGAGAGCCTAAACCAGTGGAAGTTAACAGGGTCATGGTACCAGGATTTGAGATCTTACAGGATGTGATGGGTGAGAAGTTGCTGGCAGAAAAAGTTGTAAAGGAAGAAGGTAAGTGGGAAGAAGAGCTGATGAAGCTGGAGAGCCTGACCTTCGAGGAGAAAAAAGAGACTGAGGAAAACCCGGTTGCGGAGGATGAAGTGTCTGTGGATGACGAAGACATTTATCTTCCTGATTTATTTGAGTGTACTCCCGCATTCGCTAATAATAAAGACATTCATTTTGCTTACTTGCATGAGACTCTTCCTTTCAACTTGCATGACTTGAGTATATTTGACATCAACTCAACCAAAATGAACGCATTTAATCTTGGTACGCCCGAAAGCCCCAAGGAGATTCTAATTGAAAGTGAGGTTACCTCTGAAGAGCGGAAGAAATTAGAAGAGATATTAGTCAAATATGCTAAAGTATTTGCTTGGTCATATGAGGATATGCCTGGAGTAGATAGAAGCATCGCCCAGCATGCGATACCGACTTATCCAAACATGAGGCCGGTAAAGCACAAGCTTCGAAGGATGAGACCTGAGTGGGCTGAGAAGGTTAGAGAAGAAGTCAATAAGCAGATAGATGTGGGATTCCTGGAAGTAGTGAAGTACCCCGAGTGGTTGGCAAACATTGTGCCAGTGCCGAAGAAGGATGGGAAGGTCAGAATGTGTGTTGACTATAGAGACCTTAACAAAGCTTGCCTGAATGATGACTTTCCTTTACCCCATATAGATGTATTGGTTGACAATGCTGCTTTACTTGCCATGTACTCGTTTGCCTTCGTCACGGAGTGGGGTATGTATTATTACAAGGTGATGCTGTTTGGGCTCAAGAATGCAGGAGTAACTTACCAACGGATGGCCACTACGTTATTCCATGACTTGATGCATAAGGAGATTGAGGTATATGTGGACGACATGATGGTGAAATCAGAGACAAGAAGCGGACATATAGAAGCACTGGAGAAGTTCCTTGAACGAGTCGACAAATACAACATGTGGTTAAATCCCAAAAAATGCATGTTCAGAGTAACGTCAGGCAAGCTACTATGACACACGGTGGGAATGAGAGGAATAGAAGTAAACCCTGAGAAGATCAAAGCGATTACTGAGATGCTTGCACCGAAGACAGAGAAAGAAGTGAGATCATTCCTCGGGAAAATTTAGTACATCAGTCGGTTCATTGCCAAGTTAACGTCAATATACGAGCCTATCTTCAAATTGCTGAGAAAGGACCAACCGGTGAAATGGAATGAGCAATGCCAAGAAGTTTTTGACAAGATTAGAGAATACTTGGTGAAACCTCCAGTCTTGAAACCTCCGAGACCAGGCAAACCCTTGGTACTGTATTTGGCCATAGAACTCGAGCACGGGGGTAGAGCATATAGTCTATTATCTCAGTAAGAAAATGCTTCAGTATGAAGCCCGCTATCAAGAAGCAGAGAAGATCTGTTTGGCAGTAGTATGGGCGTCCAAAAAATAGTGTCATTATTTCCAATCCTACAAGATCCAAGTGGTAGCAAAGGAGAATCCATTGAAGTATCTGCACTTGGTACCTTCGCTAATAGGAAAGTTAGGCAGATGGTTAGTGTTGCTGACAGAATTTGATATTGAATATCTCACTTCTAAAGTAATCAAAGGGCGAGCCTGTAGCAGAGTTCCTGGCATTACAACCGATAGAAATGGATCAGTATAAGTTTGAATTCCCAGATAAGAAAATCCAAGCAATAACGGTCTAAGGATGGAATATGTACTTCGACGGAGCAGTAAATTATAAAGGAGCCGGAATAGGGATTGTGATAGTAACCCTCGAGGGAGAAATACTGCCTATGGCCAAGAGGTTGACGTTCAGTATAACCAATAACATGGCTGAGTATGAAGCATGCGCCTTCGGACTGACGGCACTGATAGCCTTGAGGGCTAAGAACGTGGAAATCTATGGAGACTCAATGTTGGTAGTCCGACAGATGCAAGAAGAATGGGAATTGAAGGAAGACCGGTTGAAATCGTACTTATTCCACCTCAGGAGTCTGGCACAGGCCCTCCCCGACTGTAAATTCCAGCACTTTTCACGAGAAGAGAACCAAATGGCCGACGCGTTAGCTACACTAGCCGCAACTGTTGGTTTCTATTATTTGTCCCAAGGAATCATAAGCATATGAAATACAACAATGAATATATATATTAAACTAGAAGCATGGCGGAATCATACTTACAAAGCTTTTGTGATGAAGAAGATGAACAAAATGTAGAAGCTCTAAGTTCCTTAACTTTTGGCCAAGAGGAGGAAATGGGTGAAAGCTCCAAGCTTTGTGTATTCCAAGCTCTTTGATGGTTTCCCTATCACCTCCTTTGATCATAAGATGTGCTAGCAAAAGAGAAAAATGAAAATCCAATCTTCCTTGCCCAAGTGAGGTTCACGGCAATTAGAGAGAGAGAGGGAGAGTTTGTGTTTTTGGTATTTCTTTTCTAAAAAGCAATAATGAATAAAAAAAACAATACCAAATATTTGGTATATCTTTTGCAAAGTCAAAAGATTTTTTCCCTCCAAAAAGGCATTAAATGCCTCCACCAACTTGCATCATGAATAGTGACTAGATGTCACTTTAATAAAGTGACTTGTGACATCTATCACCTAGTCATGTCAAGTGATGTGACTTCGCGATGTGACTTGCGGGTCTCACTCGTTTTAAAATTGTGCGGTGGAGATCTTGCAGTCTAGCCATCATATTATAAGGATCCAAGTCCCTATTCTGGCGACGAAAGTGCTGAGTCATCGAAGCCAACATAACAGACTGAGCTGTGTCACAATCCTCGCTGTGAGTTTTCCATAACTCCAGCTCAAGTGGCTCAGTGGGTCTAGGCAGGAGAGGTGTCTGTATAGTGTACAGTAGCCTCTCAGCCCCAAGGACAATCCTCAGGTTCATTTCCCAGTCAGCGAAGTTTGTGCCTTTGAAGACATTATCACCCATGATGATGTCGCGGACATTTCCTTTGCTTCCCATCTCAACTACGACAGTCTAACTATCTAGTTGACGATAAAATGGGTACAGTCAAACTGTTACAAAAAAATAACAATGTATTAGTCCAACTAATTTTTAATAAATTGACGAAATAATTTTGAAAGACGCGTAAGGCTAAGTATCTGAACGAAATTACAAATTCAATACTAGCCTCCCACTATTTTCATCAAGTCTCTAACCCTCTGTTGAGAACTCGGGAAATCCTATTTCCTAGTGGGCTAGGATCCCGTTAAATAACACACAACCTTGACTTTGGCCAACAAGCTGTATGCTATTTAACTAGGTAGATCTCAAAGATCAATTGGATCTTATCCAATTCCTAGATTTGGTTAGGTGGACATCCAAGTCCAAAACATATGTACTTTACTTATGCCAATGTATCTAATACATTTTCCTAACCATATCCTCCGAATCATCTAGGCCTTGGCTTTGGCACAACAAACCTAATGACTCCAGTTAAGCGGGACCCATTGACAAGGAAAGTTTCGTAATCAATGTCGTTGGACAAGAAGTGATCTTGACTTTGGCCAACAAATCACGACTTGGACAAGACACCGATATGCAACAAAACTCTCATGATTTAAGTACATCCTCAATTGACAAAGGTCTTCACTTTGGCCAACAAACCAATGCCAATTTTAGATCTTGAACAAAAATCATTCAACGGAAGGATAATCGCTTAATATAGATTGAGGGATTTTTGCGTAATTGGCAACCAATTTATTATCTTTATTAGGTCTCATCATCATACACCTTAAGCATGCTTCTAAAACATCATAAAGCGCGTAAAGTAAATTAATAGTGATATGCGGATGGATATATAAAACAACTTGTTCCTAGAACAAATCACTCCCTTTCCTCTCCCCGCTAGCACTATTCTACTTCTACCCAATTACATAATACAATAAGAGAAACCTCATTTACATTGAGGGGAATTAGGTGAGAAGAGAATACAAATAGATAAAAGAGATAAGGCTGGACACGCAGGTTCAATTTATAAATTCTGAATTTACAATAATTCCTAGAATTACCATTTCCCTTCTAATATCCATCCGATATACACTATTCATACATCACAAACATATATATTCAATCAAGACATGCTAAACAACCAATCTAATCCAATTAATTAGTCTTTGTTAAAGTGATCATCCAATATTCAAACAACGGTTTTGATTTTGCGCGAGTCCAACTCGTTTGAGAATAAGTACATAAGGTACGAATTCGCGAATTATATCGAACTACTTATTAAATCTAATTTAATTCGTATTCAATACTAATTCAATTATTTAATTCCAAATTAAATGTTTACACTTTTAATGTGCTTTAAAGACTTAGATTCTAAATCTAATCTAACTGGGTCTCAAAGCCTAACTTAACATCCAATGTTAGTTTAATTAAAGTCTGATGGGCTTCAATTGATTTATTAAGGCTTGGGCTTTGGTCAATGTGGGTCAAACCCAATTACCAAGCCCAAATAAGGAATCACCCTTAAATGCCACAAAATCAATTTCAAGCCCATAAGGCCCAATTAAACTTTAAAGCCCATTATACTATATTTGGACTTAATGGAGTGATTTAGGCCCAAATTGGATCCAATCCTTTTGGCCCAAATCTACTTGGCCCAACCAAGCCCATTATGCCCAAATATAATATTACAAGCCCAATTTTACAATTAAGCCCATTAATTTAAATTTCAATATTCCAAATTTTAAAATTCAATTAATTAAAGTGTAAAACCAAGATTAATACATTAAATCAAATATTTCAAAATACCAATTTAATTTATTAATCATCTATTGTTCAAAGCATATGTCCAACATTAATTTGAACAAAAATCAAGTCCATTTACATGTCCTTTAGTATTCGGCCAAGTGAGAATTTTATGTCGATTTGTTTTTCAATCCGATTGAATCACTAATCTACGTCCCGTATACGTTTTAAGTCATCCAATGATCTTGTACACAAAAAATTCCAACACATCCCATGGATATACACATTCGGCCAAGGCTAAGTTTTTGGGGGAAAATCATCCAATGCATTTTTCTCAAAATTGATTCCATATAACATCATTTTATATACATGTAAGCATACTCATTCATCAAATTCACAAGAACATGCTTCAATCAATTTTACCCAAATTTTAACCTAATGTATTTCATGCTTAAACAAGGCTCCATGATACCATTGTTGGTTTCTATTATTTGTCCCAAGGAAAGCATAAGCATATGAAATACAACAATGAATATATATATTAAACTAGAAGCATGGCGGAATCATACTTACAAAGCTTTTGTGATGAAGAAGATGAACAAAATGTAGAAGCTCCAAGTTCCTTAACTTTCGGCCAAGAGGAGGAAATGGGTGAAAGCTCCAAGCTTTGTGTATTCTAAGCTCTTTGATGGTTTCCCTATCACCTCCTTTGATCATAAGATGTGCTAGCAAAAGAGAAAAATGAAAATCCAATCTTCCTTGCCCAAGTGAGGTTCACGGTAATTAGAGAGAGAGGGGGAGAGTTTGTGTTTTTGGTATTTCTTTTCTAAAAAGCAATAATGAATAAAAAAACAATACCAAATATTTGGTATATCTTTTGCAAAGTCAAAAGATTTTTTCCCTCCAAAAAGGCATTAAATGCCTCCACCAACTTGCATCATGAATAGTGACTAGATGTCACTTTAATAAAGTGACTTGTGACATCTATCACCTAGTCATGTCAAGTGATGTGACTTCGCGATGTGACTTGCGGGTCCCACTCGTTTTAAAATACGAATGTGTCTGCAAACACTTTCGGGCTCGGTTTCGCTAATTCCGAATTAACGATTTCCGTCGCGCGACGTAAAATAATTATGCCTAGCGAAATCACTATTCACGTCGCTAACAATTAATTCTAAATTGATTCGTTTGCCCGAATTAAAATCCGATTTTAATTCCGCGTCGAAATCTAATTTCGTTTAATATATCGAATATATTTTTTATCGATTAATTCCAAATTAATCGTTCTCTCTCTAAATTAGGCATTTTATCCAAGATAAAGTTTCTCCGTAATTAATCCAAGATTAATAAAGTTCGAATCAAATATCATAGGTGAATCTTCAGGAAGCGACCCAAGAGATCTCCGGATATGTTGGCAGTAAATACGGCCGTCGGATAATCCGAACACGTACGTACCTTGTACTACGTTTTTACGACTTACAAGACAAGGTTGGCTTCTAGCAAAGCGCGATGCCTACCCAATTCTCCAGAAATATTCTTATTGGAATATTAGATCTATATCAAGCGTAGTATACCGTAGTATTGCGTACATCGATCCAGTATCGGACGATCACATGTTAGGCCTGGGGCTGGAAACGTGTCTGCCCCGTACGAAACATATATCGGACATCAAGCAACTAGTCTCTTTAAATCGGACAATCCTGACCTGGTCATATGTCCCGACGGTTGCAACCTTTTATAGAGTCCTAGTTCTGTGTCCTGTATGATCATCATCTCCATATGTCTGAAGTGATACTTCCATCTTGACATCACATCCAGTACACTACGATTCTCGATAAACCCAGAAGAGGTGTACACAGACCGGTTAAAGCCCCCAACCACCAAAACCAAAGTTTACCGATTGTCGCAAGTACTAGCGATGCAAGTCTCAGGTTAAGACCATATACACCTACCCTGATGCGGCCTCCCATAGACACGCAGACATACTACCAATGGGATTCCGCGAGGTCTATCCAGAGCGAAGCTGTTTTCCGTACCATCGGTAAAACACAACCTCCTATCGCACTTGCATAAGTATCCTATACTTAAATATATGAGAACTATGCCGTTGTGCCCTCACAACGTGCACAAGTGCAATACTAGTCTATTCCGCATTATCGATGTCCGATCTCGATAAGACTCCGACTAGGGATATTTAATGATTAAACCTTTTATATTGATACTGTCTCATATCATCTCAATACGGAATTAATCATTTGGACTTTTTCCATTTATATATCAAAGTAAATAAATTACAAAACGGCAAAAGGCAATTTCATTCATTACATAGTTAATTTTGTACAATAATACAATATCATTTACAAAACAGTGACGCTATGGGTCATAATGTCTAACAATCTCCCACTTGGCCTATAGCCAGTCACTCAAGCATCTAATACCTGAACTACGTATATGTCGTTCAAATACTTGCTGAAGAACAGCCTTCATCAGCGGGTCTGCAATGTTGTCATCCGATGCGACCTTCTCGACTTTTACATCGCCACGATGTATAATCTCCCGAATCAGATGGTAACGCCGAAGAACATGCTTGGATCGTTGATGAGACCTAGGCTCCTTAGCTTGTGCTATAGCCCCGTTATTGTCACAATACAATGGAACGGGCTCAGCAGCTAACGGAACTACTCCTAATCCATTAGGAATTTTCGGATCCAAACTGCCTCCTTTGCTGCTTCCGACGCAGCGATGTACTCCGCTTCTGTTGTTGAATCGGCAACAGTATCTTGCTTGGAAGATTTCCAGCTCACTGCTCCGTTATTCAAACAATAAATGTACCCCGATTGCGACTTGAAGTCGTCCTTATCGGTTTGGAAAACTTGCATCGGTGTACCCAGACACCTTAAGTTCTCCATCTCATAAATTAAGAAAGCATCCTTAGTTCGTCTAAGATACTTAAGGATATTCTTAACTGCCATCCAGTGACCTTCACCTGGATCGGCCTGATAGCGACTGCACATGCTCAAAGCATATGACACATCAGGTCACGTACATATCATGGCATACATGATCGATCCGACTGCAGAGGCGAACGGTATCCGACTCATGTTATCTCTCTCTTCTTGAGTCTTAGGACACATGTCCTTAGACAGAGAGATACCACGTAACATTGGCATCAATCCCTTCTTGGATTGATCCATGCTGAATCGCTTCAACACTTTGTCAATATATGTACTCTGGGAGAGTCCAAGCAGCTTTCTATATCTATCCCGTAGATCTTTATTCCCAGAATAAAGGCTGCTTCTCCCAGATCTTTCATGGGAATTTTAATGAAAGCCAAGCTTTCACCGACGTTAGCATGGGAATGTCATTGCCTATAAGCAATACGTCGTCGACATAAGGATAATAAAAGTCAGTGCTCTCCCACTAGTCTTCTTGTATACACAAGGGTCATCTGCGTTTTGCATGAAATCATATTCTTTTATGATCTCATCAAAACGCTGATTCCATGACCGTGATGCTTGCTTCAATCTATAAATGAATCGATTTAACTTACAAACCTTGTTTGCATGTCTAGGTACGATAAAACCGTCAGGCTGTTGCATATAAACATCCTCCAAAAGGTTTCCGTTAAGGAAAGCGGTTTTAACGTCCATCTGCCATATCTCGTAATCGAAATATGCAGCTATTGCAAGCATTATCCGAATGGATTTAATCATGGCAACGGGTGAGAAAGTTTCGTCATAATCAATACCATATTGTTGACGATACCCTTTGCTACAAGCTTAGCTTTGTACGTTTGCACGTTGCCATCCATGTCGGTCTTCTTCTTGAAGATCCATCTGCATCCAATAGGCTTTACGCCTTCTGGTGCATCAACCAGTGTCCAAACTTGGTTGGCATACATGGAATCCATCTCGGACTTCATGGCTTCTTGCCATAAAGCGGAATCAATATTTTGTATTGCTTCCTCATACGTAGCCGGTTCATTTTCCTCAATAAGATTAATATCTACATGAGGCGAGATCAGGAACCCATACCTCTCAGGTACTGTCCTAACTCTCTCCGACCTACGCGGTCCTTGTGTATATGAAGGTTGTGGTACAGACTCATCCCGGATGGTCTGTTCATGTTCCGTCGTTGATTCATTGCCAGGAACAGTATCACTACGATTTTCATCGAGCTCTACTTTCCTCCCACTTACCACTGCATCTAGAAATCCTTCTCAAGGAAAAATGCATGTAGAGCAACAAATACTTTGTTCTCTTGTGGGTGATAGAAGTAATATCCTTTGGTTTCCCTAGGATATCCCACGAAAAGGCATTTATCTGATTTGGGTTCTAGTTTGGTTCCTTCCAAACGTTTAACATATGCCCAGCATCCCCAAATCTTCAGGAAAGAGAAACCTGGTTTCCTTCCTGTCCATATCTCATATGGAGTCTGTTCAACAAACAAAAGGTAAAGCCGGAGTATGTAGACTGCACATGAATGGATTGAACTTGTCTCGCAAGATAGTGAGACAAGGTTTCTACTGGTCGACCATGGAAGCTGACTATACAAAGCAGGTAAAGCACTATCATGATTGTCAAGCGCATGGTAATTTGAATCATTTACCGCACACAGAGTTGCATGGGCTGTCAGAGCCGTGGCCTTTATCAGCATGGGGAATTGATATGATCGGAGAGATTCGACCGCACGCATCGAATGGTCATCGCTTTATAGTAGTGGCAGTAGACTACTTTTCAAAATGGGTGGAAGCAGAGTCATTTCGCAAAGTCACAACAAAGCAGATGGCAAAGTTCATAGCCCGCAACATCATTTGTCGATATGGGATGCCGTATCACGTAGTAATAGACAACGGAGTCTAGTTTCAAGGATAAATAAAGGCAATGCTACGGAGATTTGGGATAGGACATCACAAGTCATCACCTTACCGACCACATGCAAATGGGGCTATCGAGGCAGCCAATAAGACAATAAAGAAGATGTTAGCCAAGATGACGAAAAACTATAAAGATTGGGCCAATAAGCTATCGTATGCCCTGTGAGAACAGCAACAGGAGCCACGCCTTATTCTTTGGTCTACGGAATGGAAGCAATACTACCAGTGGAAGTTGAGATACAGTCTATGCGAGTATTAGCAGAAGCATAGTTACCTGAACAAGAATAGGTCTCGCAGAGATTTGAACAGTTGGCATTGCTTGATGAGAAGAGGATGAAGTCTTAATGTCACATACATATATATCATAAGAGATTGGCTCAAGCATTCAACAAGAAGGTACGTCCTACCAAGATCAGAAAGGGTGATCTGGTGCTTAAACTGTCAAAGCCGTCGACGACAGACCCGAGAGGAAAGTTCAGACCCAATTGGGAAGGACCCTACATAGTCCAGAAAGTAATGGGAAATGGGGAAGTGAGACTGTCAGATTTGGAAGGGAATGAGTTCACCGAGCTAATCAACGTGGACATATTGAAGTAGTATTTTACCTGAGAGAGTGAAGACCGAGCGATCACCAGGAGGAATGGTGGAAGGTCTAACCCAATGGAGTAGGAAATTCATTCATTCATGCATGCATGCATACATGTAACGTACTTGCATTCCTTTTTGTGTTTGTTCTGTTTTGTATTTACAAGTTTCAAAAAGAATGAGAAAGCGGCAAATATAAGCCAACCAGAATCAACATCATATCAGTATCAATTTCGGGGAATGAATCACAGGGTTGAGGTCCATATCAGTATCAGTTTTGGGAATGAATCCCAGGGTTGAGGCCCACATCAGTATTATTTTCAGGAGAATCCCAGGGTTGAGGTCCACATCAGTGTTAGTTTCGGGGATGAATCCCAGGGGGTGAAGCCCGCATTATCAGCAGTTGAGAGGAAGAATTCCAGTAGAAAAGAAGAAGAAAACCATATCATGTTGAGTACGAAAAATAATTACAGAGTATGATCCAGACATCTAGGTTGGTTAGACCCACTGATCCAATTCTTCGAGACAAAATCATTGAGTTGGCTTACTTAAGGATTAAGCTATGAAAGAACCTTGGCATACACACTTGGAGTTTAGTTCAGATTACTCATTCAGACGGTTGGATTTGAGTGTATCAAGTACTTTGAAGGTTCTCTAGTTTCGACACGAAGCATCATTTGAGGACGAAAATATGTATAGCAATCGGGATCATCTCTTAAGAGGCGGTATAATATG
Organism: Zanthoxylum bungeanum; assembly: GCA_019454045.1. NCBI lineage: Eukaryota > Viridiplantae > Streptophyta > Magnoliopsida > Sapindales > Rutaceae > Zanthoxylum > Zanthoxylum bungeanum. The sequence goes on along the minus strand of SKCR01019533.1, from coordinate 12,632 downwards.
TTGGCATGTGACATCACATTGGAAGATCTACCTTTGACGTCACGAAAGCAGCAAAGAATAGAAAGATGAACCGAGACTGGGGGCGACCAGTCTCCCCTTTCTCATACAGCACAGTTCGGGAAGGAACCATCACATCAGTATCAGTTGGGGGATGAGTCCCAAGGTCGAGGCTTACATCAACAGCAGTTTGGGGATGAGTCCCAAGGTCGAGGCCCACATCAGTAACAGTTTGGGGATGCATCCCAAGGTCGAGGCCCATACCAGTATCAGTTTGGGGATGCATCCTAAGTTCGAGGCCCACACCAGTATCAGCTTTGGGATGCGTCCCAAGATCGAGGCCCACATCAGTATCAGTTTGGGGATGAGTCCCAGGGTCGAGGCCCACACATCAATTATAGTTTCGGGATGCGTCCCAGGGTCGAGGCCCACTGCATCATCATGTTTGGGATGCGTCTCAGGGTCGAGGCCCACCTCATAAGGTAACGGTTCGGGAATGGACCACCTTATACAATAACGGTTCGGGAATGGACCATCTCATACAGTACCGGTTCGAGAATGGATCACCTCACAGTAACAGTTAGGGAATGGACCACCTCAAAGTAACGGTTAGGGAATGGACCACCTCACAGTAACGGTTAGGGAATGGACCACCTCACAGTAACGGTTCGAGAATGGACCACCTCACAAAGGGTTCGGAAATTAATCCCAGAGGTTGATAGCACCTCGTCATCACATTCAGTACAGTTTGGGAATAAAGCCCAGGGAACAAAGCCCACAATCGGTGGTTCGGGAACAAAGCCCAGGGGTCGAAGCACCTCGCCACCATATCAGTTCATTTTGGTAGTGATTCCTAGAGATTGCATTATCTTGCAGGATAAACCTTGGGGTCGTAACACCTCACCACCTAATCAACTCAGTTCGAAATAACATGCAAGTCAGCAGCAGTTGGCGAGCCAGATAAGTAAAAATGTATTGCATAACTTTGATAGGATTGTCACTGTTACATACTACACAAGTCCCATCAAAGTGGGGGCGACTGTAGGCACTGTATTTTTACATGCAAGTCCTGATGATGAGTCTCGTACTGAGGCACTACTCTTTAAGTTTTGGAAGTCGCGGGAAACGGACATCGGAAGAAAATAGTCGGAAATTGATACTTTGTTGGACTTAATTCATTTGTTTAGCTTCGGATTTGCTCATTGGACCTCTATTTTAAAATTTATCCCCGGCCTAAACCCCCGCAAGCCACACACCAAGCCCACACACCACCAAGCCACACACCAAGCCCACCAAAGGAACCCAAACACACGCCCAAAACAACCCAATCACACGCTCATCCCCCTCAAAGATAAAAAATCCACACATTATACACATGTTGAAATCAAACCAAATCACCTTCCCGAATTAAAGAATCAAATCAAATCACCTTCCTGAATTAAAAAAAAAAAAAATCAAATCAAATCTCATAAATCACATCCCTAATTAAATTAAATCACTTTCCTAAACTAAAACAATCCCCTCCCTAAATTAAATAGATTTTTCCTTATGACACACTAATTAGAGATATCCTCATAATTACACATGATACTTTCCCTACCAGTACAAGGACAACCTCAACCCTCTCCTATAAAAGACAACTAAACCGAACCCTTGAGGCCCCTAGCATTCACTTCTCAATCCCTCATAATTCATTCTTTCTTCTCTCAAACCGTGAAGTAACAATAAACCTAACAATAAATTTTTTTTCCTCTGGCCCCGCTCTAACAACTCAGATACAGCTCCGTCTCTCTCATCATCCATAAAAAACAATAAACCTAGCGCTCACGCCCCTCTACAAATCAACCAAACAATTCACAGCCTCTGATCTATCTCTTTCACGGCCATAACAGAAACCAAAAGGATAACCCTAATAGCAGCTCTAATTCTCCATCATCTTTCACGTAAACACACATCGCAGCCTCTACTAGTCTCTTTTCTTCCCATCCCAACAGCCACACTCTCGACAATGGCCAGAAGCCCTGACCTCCATCAACAAAAAAACAAAAACCCACATGAACTGAAACAAACAAAAACCCGCTGACAGCACCGACTTCACCTTATCACTACATGATCAAACAAACCAATGAACCCACCATGTTCAACGCATAGCCACAAAAAAGGAAGAAAATAAACCAGTGCCTTAACCGACAAAGCCCTCATGTCACCAACCTCATGCACCATGTACTCAAAAATGTGACAGCCAGCACCCCACTTCACTGAACAAACCGACCAAAACCAACCTTTTAAACTGCTCGCTAACTTCACCAAATATAATAGAAATAAGACACACTTGGTAGCCCCTAATAACATACCAAAACAGTGAATAAACATACCCTAAAACAGTCCAAAAATAGCAACAAAAATAGAGGAAACAGCAGCCCAATACAGTGAAGCAACGAAGGAAAATAGTGAACCAGTGAACCGGAGAAGTTGCGGAGCATCAACCCTTCCGACAACCGCGTAACGCACTTTCGAGAGGCCACTTAAGAGGTTAGACCTGAGGGCACCCTTTTATTTATTCTCGTTCCTTTTATGTTATTTATTATTATTCCCTCGCATGCGTATTATTGGTTTCTGTATGTTGTGGCCATTGGATAATGATTTTGTGTTATCTCTCCCGGTATATCGGATGGAAGCTCAGACGTAAATTCCATAGCCGAATCAGAATGGACGGTAGCACGGTCTGTACTTAGGATACAACTCCACGTATCGCTTAGGAAAACACTCGTGCATGTGTTTACATGATTATAGATGTCGTTTATACGATTCCGTTCGAACGCATTATCAAACGCTACATGAACGTATACATTCTGCCTCGGCCCGTTCGAACGCGTTGTCAAACGCTACACGAACGCATGCATTCTGCCTTGGCCCATTCGAATGTGTTTACGAACACTACTCGAACGCGTGCCTTTGTTTATCGTTCGAACGTGTGTACGAACGCTACACGAACGTGCACACACTAGATATGTTCCTTCATCATGTTTCATGCATATTTTTCTCCTTAGTCTTTCCTTTCCCTATCATATGTTTAGTTATCTCTTTTTAATATTTATGCTTTTACAGTTATTGTTTATTTATTTTTCCGCCTTTATTTATTTAATGTGTTTATGGGATTTATGCTTGCTGTTATTCCGACTTTTTTTATGCATGCAAACTTAGATATATGTTATTTTTGCCAATGTATGTTGCGTAGACTTGGTTAGATTATTCCACAAATCCTTTCATTACAAGTGACATAAGTAAGGGACCATTCCGAACCCAACGGTTTGAGGTCTTCCCTTGCGAGGGGTGAGTGCGGCCTTAAATCATTTCCCAGTTCACACTAGGTGGCGACTCCATTATTCTCCGGTTTAGTCCCTCATGGGCTACTCCGTACTCCCGATCGGGCCGAGAGCCTGGAACAGCGTCGCTGATTTCTGTGTCCTACAGTCGGTATACCCATTCTTGATGTCCTCCTCAGTAGTCTGAAGCATCATATGCAACTGACTATAAGAACAACGAATACCATGTATGTCGGAGTTCATAATGAACTGGGAATACGCCGGTGGGAGTGAGCCAAGAATTAAATTCCTGCCCAATGTCTCATTTAGCTGAAAGTCAAACTTTCGAAGCTGCTCAATGAGATCCATCATGTGCAGGACATGTGGATTCACTAGCTTTCCATCAGCCAAACGAGCATGGAACAATTCCGCGAAAATTTTGTATACCAGGGTCTGTTTCTGGTTCAAAAATAGGCCCCGAAGTTGAGTTATAATACTATAGAAGTCAGACATATCAACATATTGCCTCTTTAGATCAGAAGACATAGAACGGAGAATGAGTGATCTGACTCTCAGATCATCATCCTTCCATTTCTGAAATATCTCCCTCTCTTCATGTGTCGACTTCGGAGCAATATCTAATGGTACTGGACTATCTAGTACATAACCCAACTTCTTCGTTCTCAAGACTATCTTAAGATCTAATTCTCATTCCCTAAAATTCTCAAGACCAGTCAATTTTTTCGTGTCCATGATATGATCAGACGGATTAGAGGAAGTAGTAGCTATCATCACAGATTTTACAAAAGAAATAAGAGTTAGTAGATAAAAGTAATTTCATCAATATCACAAACATCCAACATATCATGGATTTTTAATATAAGGATGCCCTCCCACTGTTTTACGTAAATTGATAATCCCGAAATAAAAAATATGAGAATTCAATAATTAAATTAAATTATATAGCAGGAAGGAGACCTCACAAATATATTTGAACACATAGCTTTGGCACATTGTGCCCAAATATATTTGAAAGTATGTAACAATTACCAATCACATCCACTGTGACTCTTTAAAATAGGTTATGAACAGTTTCTGATCCTCACTACTTTGGCAATATTGGATGTGATGTATTCAAGGCAATACTCGTCAATGTACATTTCCAAGGTATTAATGCATCACCTCACTGCTTTGGCATCATTGGTATGCATGTTCGCTCGAATTTGTTTCTTATCATATAAGTTTTACCGGTATAAATAAATTTTCATTAACCATAGCCGCAGTTATTTGATAGATACAACCACGGTATCAGGAAAAATATTTATATCAGTATTGATGAGACGGACCCATTAATGTATAATGCACTCAGAGACAAAACTGTCAAACAGCCAAACTAATTGATCCAATCAATTAATTCTCAAGCATGTGTAAAACAAATTGAATTAAATATCAAATATTTAAGGCATGAAAAATTATTTTGGATGTGGGATCAGTTGCCTGATACCTTTTTTAGGGTAAACGCAGCGGAAGGGCGCGGCGGAAGGTGAAAATGGTTTTTAACCATTTTAAAAAATTCCCGAATGAATTAATAAATATCAAATATTTTTAATTCAACCAAATAAGTTTAAATATATTATTTATTAACATTTAATAATATAATATATTTCGTTACACGATGAATTATTTTACGAAAATATTTTTTGACAAATACTACGCGTAACAGGCAAAAGGGCAAACCGATGGACTAACTACCGAGCCGAGCCTACCCGGACACTTGGGCAGTGTTCTGTTAGCCATTAGGCAGCCCCGAATAGTGCCCAGCTTGCTGGGATCACAGCCGGCACGCAGTGAGCTAGTTTGGACATGAATTTCACCATTTTCTTGTGTTTTCGCCCTAAAACAATTTCTGGAATTTATCCACCACCCAATACACATCCAAAATCATCCAAACAGCGTACTTTTCAATGAAAAATATTCTATTTTTATACCCAATTTCGTATCTGATCCAGAAATTAATTTTGTCCAATTTTCATGCTATAATTCAATTTATACACCAAATAAATCCAATTAATTTGCACCAAATTAAATCAGCATAATATAAAGTTTCAAGAACAATTCTAGGTAAAATTTTAGTGGCAATATCACTCTAAAATGACAATTTTAATTTTGAAGATTAATTCACTAATTAATCTAACAACACGTGCTTATAGGAAGATTTATTAAGGTTAATTAAGCATCCAACACCAAGTTTTTATTCAAATATATATATATGCTTGATACATATATAATTTAAACATGCAACAGACATATCTCATACATATTTCACATGCTTAAAACAAAACTAAGAAAATAGAAATTAGAAACTTAATATTACCTTAATTTTCAAGTTTCAATTTTCTCCAATTTTCTTCACCTTGGTGTTGTTAGCTTTGTTTCAAAAACTTAACCTATTTTTTATTTCTCAATACATGAGAAATGGCCAAGCCCTGCAAAATGGAAACAATTTCCATTTATATATATATATATTTTCTCATGTGGCTGAAAATTGGCTAAATTTTTGATAAAAAATAATCAATTTTTAAGGCCAATATTTTGACACACATTAGATCTTATCCAAAATTAATAATTATTTTGATATTTTGTTAATAAATTCATGTGTCCAAATTACATTGAATAGCAAATCAAATTTATCAAGCAAATAAAAATATTCCAATAATATCCTTATCTAAATAAATAAATTTATTTAACTAATTAACAAAAAGATAAAATAATATTATGGAATAATATTCCAAGAATATTCTTCCATTTTATAATTAGTAATAATTAATTTATAATTAATTAACTAATAATAATAATAAAATTAAGTGTCAAAATTTAATTGGTTAATAATGTGTATCTAATCTAAAATATGTATCGTATACAAATACACATTATTTAATATGCATGTGTAAATTATGAATAATCCGAATAATCCATAATTAATTGCCTAAGTGCTCAACAAGTACACTTATATTTTGGGGACTCTCTAACTTCAAGTTTATCTGTCATGGAACTATTTCCATATTCGCAATTTGTCCACTCACAAATTACGACGACCACAGATAATCAAGTTGAATCATGCAAGTTGAAATCATTGCATATATATAATCCCTCTGGCATAGGTTATCCGAATAGTTTCACAGATGTAGATTAAACATCAAATCTCCGCTATGAACAATTCATGTGTCTCGACATAATTATGATTCTTCAGCGCCAGAGCATTTACTGTTCCGAGAGGTGGTAAAATAGTGGATTGGTAGTAGTGGTTGTGGTGGAGTTTCTCTTCTCCGTGTGAGTAGGAGGGAACCGTCTTCACAGATACTGTCTAAACACTTTTGAGAGTCGTTCAAACTTTATTACTGTAGTCATGTCTACTGTAGAGTCTTCTTCTTCTTCATCTACTTCTTCTAGTGAGTTAGTAAGGTTATCTTCTACTCTATCCTTACCCCGTTCTTGTTCTAAAAGAATAGCTTCTAAGATTGAAAATCTTGTGGAATATTCACATGTTCCAGAAGGTATTCAAGTATCTAAGACCCCTTCACTTCTGTTAAACCCCTATAACCTGTATAAAAGACCAAATACTGTTACTAGAAGTATTCGTACACTTATCTCTACTCATCGTCCTGCTGTCAAAGAATATGTCCAGTCCTCCAAGCTGGATCAGTGCGCTCTCCGAGCCACACAGGATGAACAATATGTAGATCTGGAGATTCCAAAAGAATTCATCTCCAGTTGGAAATCAGAAGGGTACACTCATTTCCATATGGGTGCTGTGAGGGTTATCTTAACTCTCCATGGAAGGAAAGGATTACCAGTGACTGCCAGAGTTGCCTTGTTGGATTCCAGGTTCAAGGAGTACCAACATGCGGTGATTGGCACTGTTCTCACCACTCTCCATGCTGGGAGTGTGTTGCTAACCTTCTACCCAAACTTTAATCTGTCTTTGCAGGATCCTAATCTGCCGACTGCCTTTAAGATTCAAGTTCAGATCCAAGGCGCAGCACAGATCGAGTCCTCGATGATGGCTACCTTACACCACCAGCTGGTGTACCGTCTGCAAGATCATTCTGTTGATCTTCCATCTGCCACAGCATCCAGTGATGCCCTCATGATTTTGGCAGATCAGACCTCTGCTGACAAGGTGCCAACTATTGTGCAGATCCCACGACAGATCGAAAAGGAAGAGCTGTTAAAGCTCATGCCTTTGGAATGGCTGACTAACTATGAAAAGTTCCTACGGAGCACTCAGCCCGTCCAAAGCACACAAGCTGTCTTCTCCAGACAGATCGATGGTACTGTTCGCACATCCTTTGCTCAGCCAGAGCCTGTTGAAAGTGCGATACCATTCTCCTGTATGATCTCTCCAGATCCAACCAATGGTCTGAGAGAAAAAGACATCCCCATCGAAGCTTTCAACTCAGATGGCTTTCCGGTCTACACTTCAAAGATCGATGGTCATTTCTTATGGGATGCTCCAGGGTCAGGCATGTGCGACCCAGATTGTGACTGTCATCTCCTTGATGATAGTGACAACGATGATGAACATCTCCTCAGGAGGAGGAGAAGAAGGAAGTTAAAAAAGCCAAAGTCTCCATGCAAATCAGAGAAACCATGGCGTGACGATACAGACAACAGTCCTTCAGTTGGCAAAGAGCCTCAACCTAAGAGGTTCACAGAAGAAAGGAAGGAGGATGAGATACTGCTTAAAGATGCAACTGGCCAGATCATAAAGCGTATCCCAATCATCAGCTGTAGTCCAAAGAAAAAGTGGACTCCTAAGCCTCTTCCACAGATGCAACCTTGCATGATGTATGAGCCTTCAACATCTTCTTACCAAGAGCAGTTCCCACCGCTCGAGAAGATTGTTGACCCTCAGACTAAGGTTGTTGCTAAGCCTTATGTCCAGCCAACTACTGTCACACCTACAGGTCAATTGGAAGAACCAAAACAACATGAAGCTGTACTCAACTGGCACACTCAGAATGCTAGAGTTCAAAATACTGTACTTCGCAGTATTGAGACAAAGGTGGATCATGTTGTTCAACATGTTCAGAGGACAGAGACAAAGGTGGATTCGTTAGCCAATACACTACAACGCATGTATGAAGATACGGTGGCTCAGATTGCTCAGCTAGATAGAGACATGAGAACCATGGTCTCTCACAACTATTTTGGTCCGGAGTTTGACCATAAAGAAGCTGAGATGAAAAGACTGAAAGCAGAACTTGCAAAAATGGAAGCCGACAGGCGCACACCATTTGTTCCACAGGCTTTCACACCTAGCCCATTCTCACCAACCTTTTCATACCCGGCCTATCAACCTTACCCACCTTCATCATTTACCTCGTCCCAGACAGACTGGTCAAAAATTTATGGTAGTGTCCATGGTACTTGGAAACCAGCACCACCAAAACGCCAGTATCCAGAAAACCCAGTTCCACCCATACATACACAACCTTTACCTCATCCAACTCAACCAAGTCCTTCACAACCTTATACACGACCTTCCCAAACACAAACCCATGTTCCGGAAACACAATTCCCTACCGTACCTTTACAAACATCCCAATCTCAACCGACTGTTACAACCCAGCAACTTTACACCCAACAGCTCAAAACTCATGAGCCTGAACCAGAAAGTTCTGAACAGTCTCGGGAATCCTCAGAACCTGAGAGTGATTCCATCCAGATCGTATCCAGTGACTCAGACGATATGGCAGACATCACAAAGATGTTGATGGCCACATCTACTGGATCGAATGAGCCGATGACCGAAGAACCTGATGAAACTGAGTATGTACCTACGGGTACAACTACCCAGTCCCAACCGGCCTCCACAAAGCCAGTTACCGGTCCTTGGTTCACTTTTGATGATGTCCCACCGTCCAAATGGCCAGACAGAATGCAAGAATTCATTGCATGGACGGATCTTATGCTACTTAAGCCAGGCGTTACAGTACACCAAGTCCTTGTAGAATTTGTCTCTCGTACTTTAGGAGCCTTGAGGGAATGGTTCCTTAGTCTTGGAGGTTTCAGACAACAACAGTTCTACCAGGTCGAATCAACGGCAGTAGCTATGGGAATTATACACAAAGAATTCCTTGGAGAAGGAGCCCCGTTGCTAGAACAGGCTCGCAGGGAATACTTTCAAATGCGGTGTTGTTCATTAAAGATTAAAGATCTTAACACCCATTTTCAAAGAATGTCAAAGCATTTCTACAAGCTCAATGGATACAATGATCCAAATCTGAAGCACACATATGCTGCTTCTTTACCAGAGGAGCTTCATGACGAAATGCAGCGCTTGATACAGGCCATGCAGCAGAATCCCTTGGAGAAATTCATCAGATCGCTCTCAAAGCTCTCAACAAGCTTTGTGACCAGCGTATCCTTGTCAGGGAGATGCTCAAAGACAATCAGCCATTTAAAGCTGCGTGCAAAAGGCCCAATTTGCAAATCAAGTGCAAAGATAAAAAGCATTGCGCTTGTCCTTCAAAGAAGAGCACGAAAGAGAAACAGCGCAAAGAATGGCGTCCAGTTCGGTTTTTCAAGCAGAAAGATCGACGTGGTAAGCCAAAAGATAGCAGATGCTTTATTTGCAAAAAGAAAGGGCATTTCTCAAAAGATTGTCCTAAGAATCCTAAGCAGGCTGCTAAGATGGTTCAACAGATCCATCAATCTTCCAGAATTGATCTTGATGATGCAGATGCAGAATCATGGTTTTCAGAACAAGATCAACTGGACAGTGAAACCGTGTTCGCACTCAACAATCCTGGACTCTCCAGTTCTGAAGATTCCAGTTCAGATGATAGCAGCAGCTCAGACTGCTATATCCCGGTGTTCACTATACTGCCATGCCAGGCTCTTCAGCCTTCTGTTCCTGTTCCTTTAGTCCATCTACAGATTCTACCGTCAAAATATGACAAACCCATCAAAGTCATTGGGTTCATGGACACAGGAGCTCACAGGAGCATGATGAATCCAGCAGTTTTGCCCCCAGAAGCATGGGTGAAGCATACAGAGTATTTCAAAGCTGCTGACGGTGAAGTTTTCCATACGGATCTCATCACCAAGAAACCTATCGGTATCCGGTTCTTTCACGACTGCATTATTTGGACCAGAGTCATTGGTTCCAATTTACCGGATAAAGATATTCTGATTGGTTTTGATGTTTATCATCAAGCCAAGAAGCTTCAAATCCAACCAGATGGTATACGGTTTAAAAGATTCATTAAGCCCTATACTACTGTTCCAAAGCTGTTTCAATCCTCTGAAGTGAGGGTGAATATGATGGATTTTGAAGAATTGAAACAACAGTTCTCTCCGTTTTGGACAGAGTCTCACAGTGACTTTAATCATCCAAACCCATTATGGAGAAATAAAGAGTTCTTTATTAAGCTTCCTTTCAAGCTTAATGAGGATATCAACCCTACAAAGGCTACTCATCCGGGGATGACTCCTTCGGACCTTGCTTTGGCCCAAGATGAATGCAACCAGTTGCTACAGCAAGGATTAATTGAGCCCACAAGTTCTGATTGGGCTTGCCAAGCCTTTTATGTGGAAAAGCGCTCAGAGAAGGCACGTGGAAAGAAACGTCTGGTGATAGACTACAAGCCTCTCAACGCTTTCTTGAAAGATGACAAGTTTCCCTTGCCCAAGATCAACTCACTGTTTGTCCATATCAGAGAAGCCCACATCTTCTCAAAGTTTGATCTCAAGGCAGGATTTAGGCAGTTGGGTATAAGCCCAGATGAAAGGCCCAAGACAGCCTTTTGCATACCCAATGCTCACTACCAGTGGAAAATATTGCCTTTCGGCCTCAAGGTAGCGCCATCACTATTTCAGAAGGCAATGACAAAGATCTTTCAGCCAATAATGCATCACACGTTGGTCTACATCTATGACTTACTTCTTTTCTCGATAGATGCTAAGTCATACTACCAGCTGTCTCAACATTTGTGGCACATCAAAGATCTTTTCCCAAAAAGGTCCAGAACTTTACAGAAACAATCCCCACTATGGATCTCCATCAATGCAACAGCTGTAAAGCTGTTTGTAAGATTCAAAAGAGGTATCAAAGTTTCAAAGATCTCCAGACAAAAGATCTTACAGATGAATGACCTTGCCTCTTTACGTCTTGTCACCATGAAAGACATTGATCTTACTATCCAAGCATGGATAATGGAAAATCTCCTTCTCAACAAGAAAATCAAGGGTTACCACCCTTATAAAAGGAGATTCATCTTCAAAGATCAGATTCAGGAAATACACCAAATCATGACAGATATTCCAGAAGAACTCAGTCTTAGTAATAAAAAGACTAGGACAAGTATTCAAGAAAAGTTCTCAAAGTGGCCAGTTCTTCCAAGAGCTGTCATTGATTCAACTTTCACAAACAATCTCAAAGATCAATTCTATGAGAGTCTGTTTGATCATCCTGAATCAACTCTGCCCAATGGAATTGCTGAAGAAATTCTTGGTACCCCACCATCATGTTTCCGAAAATGGTGTTCTATCCTCAGAAGCATCTGGGATGGAAAGTCTGATGGTTTGACTCAATATAAGGATGCTACTATTCATTATGGATATGAAACCTTCCATTCTACTATCTTTATCAAGAGTCAATGTTTCTTCAACAACTATAATTGGGATCTAGGAGACCTGTATGAACATGGTGTCCTCAACGGTTTTATTTTAGGACAAAATCCTGTTCAACCCGACTGTCAAGGAATTGAGGAAGAAAGTCTCAAGTTGCTTCCTCCTAATGTCTGCAATGAAATCAAGAGATGGTACAAACGACATGGAAGTGTGAATGTCTGGATTGATTCAATCTCTCCTGAATGGACGCATTACTATATGAACGTCTATCCTCCTATGCATTTGATCCGGATTATTCCTTCGTCCTATCTCTCTACCTTCAAAATGGCTCATTGGCCATCACGTCCAAAGCCCAGAAAATATTTTGGTGAACGTCTATCCTCCTATGCATTTGATCCGGATTATTCCTTCGTCCTATCTCTCTACCTTCAAAATGGCTCATTGGCCATCACGTCAAAGCCCAGAAAATATTTTGGTGAACTATTTAGCTACACATGAGGAATAAGCAAGCAAACTTAAATTTATTACTAAGGTTTTTGTGTAAAACCCAACTTGATTACAAACTAAGAACCTCACTCCTTATATAGATGGAGGAGGGGAACACAAAGCATCTTTGGTGGGACAGGACCCCGCACCAAAAGGATAAGAACGAAAACTAGACCACTCCTTTAATAAAGTAAAGGAGCCAACTTT